>JAHWFO010003882.1:1209462-1316902 GCA_023313115.1 Rhysida immarginata | reverse complement strand
TAGAAAGTGTAAAAGAGCTCTATCTTCTTTCGTTTCTCATCAATTCCTATCGAATGATATATGACATGCCATATGTTGCCGTAGTTCTAAAGACCAAGTAACTGCCACCCCCTCATTTCCAAACCCATTGGGACAATTTGGCCCAAACTTCATAGAGGAATCTGCATACCGAATTTCACTCCTTTATCTATATATAAATACGGTAACACATTTTTTGTTATGCACTTTTACCTGTGTTAACGTGGACGAATACGCTTGAAACTTATATGGTTGGAAAGTTCCTGTGCTCTAGATGTGCACAATATATTTTGTTTGCGTATTTGTTCTCGTTAACACAGGTAAAAAGCGTTTCAAAAAAGATAGCATTAAGGAACAGGTTGTGCACCATATTTGTGAACGCATGTAGCATTGCCTTTTTTATTGTTTTTTTTTTTTAATAATATCAAATGAACTCAAATCATTGTTGATGTTCATTTGAAAGAATTTTAATTGTTGTGTGTTGATGTTCTGTTCGTTTGAAAGCTTTAGAAAACCGTATAACAAATACTTTGCAGCTTTTGAAAGTCAACGAACTGATTTCAGAACCTGAAGGTCCCAAGTATCTTTAATGTACCTATACATTATTCTATAGAAACAACTGCTTAAAAATTGTTATTAACCAACTATTCAAAATATTTCTATAATTAGTAGGTAAGCATTTTATGTATTTTTCGTCGTTTTCTAAGCCATTTTAAGGTTTTTTCATGCACTTTGAAAGTAATATTTTTAGTTAAAAATAAAATAAATACCAATTTTGAAGTTTTTGATTTTTATTTATTTTTTAAAAATTTTGTTAACACTCTTTCTTTAGTAAGAAAAAAGTTATCGATTTTTGGTCCGAAACAGACCATAATTTTCCTCAGTGGGACGGGGGGAGGGACAATTTAGCTTAAGTATAAATATTATATTTAGACAATAATTCGATAGATATATTAACAGATACCTTTAAATTGCTTTAAATATTATTCTGAGAAATTTTCAAAGTTATCATTGCGGTGAAATGAATCGGGAGTGTCAGAAATGTCATGCAAAGCATTTTGGATATTTATTGTGTTATCTATTTTTCATTCTTCAAAGTTTATTAATCAGCAAGATTGAGGCTAGAACAATTACACATATATTTTTTTCTCAGAAATGTGATCGAATTTCGATCATTGGGGGATCCTAGTATGTATAAATGTGTGTAAACTTTTGTAAATAATTTGTACAGATGTGTACATAAATGTAAACATGTGTAAATTGTTGTTTAGACATGTATAAATTTGTGTGAATTGTTTATATATGTGTATACATGTGTGTAATTTGTGTAAATACACGTGTATAATAGTGTAAACTAACTTACGTAAATATGTGTATACACGTGAAAACTTGAGTAAATATGGCTATACACGTGAGTAAATTTGTGTGAATATGGCTATATAAATGTGTAAGTAGTTGTAAAAATGTATAAATATGTATATAAAAATGTGTAAATATGTATGCAAGCTTGCATAAATAAGTATATACGCGTGTAGTAAACATTCGGTTAACGAGCCTTAAGTCTTGTACAATCGAGTCAATTGACCCGAGAATGGCAACTCGGCAATTAGGGTCAGACAACTCTTACTGACATGTGTCCAAAGACTCTCTTTAAAGGATCGTATTGGAAGAATCATAGAACTCTCACATGCGGGTCATATGAACCATGAACCGCATATTGCTGTGAGTGCAGTGGATCAATCAAAACCAAACTAAATAGTGAAGGTGCACATGACCATAGTAAGCAACATTCCGAATTTCAAACCTTCTACCTCTAAAAATGCAGAAATTATGAAGGGGACGGGCGGACAGAGAGACGGACGGACGGACGTACAGACAGACGGACATTGTGAAAACAATAAGTAGCTCCATTCTTCCGTTAATTAATAATAATGTATTTCTATACTATGCGAGGGGGTGATCTAAAGTAAGGTTACAAAGCCTGCAGTGAAACGTGTACATTTTATTTCATACAACCAATACAGCCATCTGATAGTACCTATATTAGGTAATTTTTCGACATATTCTCCATATCGGTTTAGGCACTTGTCGGCTCGGGGGATGAGTTTGAATATTCCCTCCTGATAAAAATCCTGTCCTTGAGTGTTCAGCCACGTTGTCTCAAAGTGTTTCATCTCCTCGTCTGAAGCGAATCGTCCGTCTCCTAGGTTCTCCTTCAAGTGAGGAAAGAGGTGAAATCGCTTGGAGCGAGGTCCGGGCTTTTGGGAGGGTGTTCGATGATGTCCCAGCGTGGTGATCTTCTGGACTGTATGAAGTCGCGCGTTGTCGTGAATGACGATGACGCCCTTGGTGAGAAATCCTGGCCGTTTCCTCCTGAACAAGTCTTGGCCGTTTCCCGACAACGTGGCTGCAGGCTTTGTAACCTTACTTTTTGATCACTTGCTCGTACTTATTCAACTATGTGTATTCTACATCTGCAGAATTTCAGTATTCCTTATAAGGGAGATCATCCTTTTGGGACAACCTATATATCGATTTTTATATGCTTGTAACTGTTCAAAATGTAACGAAGATACAAAGTCTGGCTATGCTTATATACGGGCATAGCCAAGAGAGGGGGGGGGGCACAGTGGGGAGGGGGAATTTGCTTCCCCCCTGAATCAAGTCAACCTATATACAAATACTTGATTTTTGCTGAAAATAAGCTATACACGGCGAAACTTTGGAGTATTGGGTTTATTTAGCGAAGATGCAGTGAATAATTTCACAAGTGTCATTAAAAATGAGTTAAAATTAATTTTTATTTAAGAATTCTGGATTGATCTAAATATGACGCTTTTCGAAATTTGATTCTAGTCCATCAACTTGACTATAGAGTAAGGAAACTTTATCGTTTTCTTAAACATGATGACACTGCGTACTTTTAATGAGGAAAATTCTACTGAAAATTCAGGTATAAACGGATTCCGAACCCGTGTAGTAACGATTTTTATCCAATAAAAAGTAATAAAATTTTTTATTAGATTGTCTATAATGCATGGCTGCCTTCGTTTCAGACGCTGGGTAAATTTTGAAAATTCTTCCATACGAGTGTGTTGAGCAGTGCGCCAGAACGACAAGGCTAACAGCTATAATTTGTGTGAAAATTGTAATTGTAATCGCATGGGGTTATGCCGTTGCAGAGAGGAGACCCCATTGTTGATTTTTCATTTAGCTCTCTGATATTTGCAAAACCATTAATCTGTTGCGAGAGCCTTTTAAAATCGCGTTCCCATGTTAAAGAATAGAGCAGCAATTCTCGGCAGCCGCAAACAACTTTCTGGACGCGATGCAATAATTAGTATTTTCTCCAACATCTATATATCTTGAACTTGATTAGGAGAAGTTGTTCGCCAAAAATACCAAATAAAAGGCTAAAATATTTAAAGGTAAGATTTGGAAGTCTTTCTAATATTATAAAATTTTAATGGCATTCATTCTTTTCTATCTGTTAAGTTGATAAACCTTAATTAACATTAATTAGTTTGTTCCTTAAGCTACTCTATGATGCATTGTTATACTTTTTTAAGATTTAAAAGTAGAAATTAATTTATTGAGTACAGTAAAATATAGTTCAGCATTTTAATTAAATTAAGTGTGTGTTTATTTTTTTAAATAATTTAAAAACTAGAAAAAGATAATTTTTTTAAAAAATTGTTAAAGTGTTGAGTGCACTTGAAAAGTCTCATTTGAGTGGCAGGTTGGTTTTAAAAATAATTTTATCCCCTTCACTCTCCCTAAATGAAAATCAAATCACGTTCATCTCTCATTCTTTCTCGTTTCTTTCCCGTTAGCCCTCTACTTGGTGGAGAATCACAAGTCGCCAGTCACTATGGAAACTCTCAAATGATTTAATTTCTCAAGCAGACACCGACAGGTTGGTGGGGTCACCCTTTTCCCCCAACTCGACAACTGAACCCCAAACACATCTGTCGCCGTAATTCTTCCGAATACGAACATTCGACGTTGCAATTTCCTCTCTCTCTTTCTCTCTCTGCGTGAACAGGGTTCATTACAAGGCAGTTCAGGCTATTATGCGAATTAATTAGCTGAAGAAAAGAGAGAGAGAGAGAAAATATGCAAGGTCTTATTAAGAAATGGGCTTGGACGTAATATCGTTTGTAACTTATGAAGTTATATTTAGAAATAAATAATTTGCTTACTCAAAAATGGGTTTGACAATTTTTTTTCACTGTGCTGATAAACAAGAAGCCTGGGTTTTTTGTTTTTTTTTACTTTTAAATTTTGCGTTCATGGCTGTGGTTGAATGGCAATTGAAATTCAATCTTATTGACAAACAGCGCAGCCGAAACATTAAAAAAAATATTTATGGGTATGAAGAGAAATCTTCTGTGGGAATGTTTACATGCAAATTTAAGCTTTCGAACGCGGCGTTATTCTGTATTTACATTAAGCTCAAAGTGAAAATTACTTCAAAGACAACGAGTAATTGAATTTGACAAACTTACTGATATTTGCAAAGATTATTATTAAAAAGCAATTAAACAGTCTGACAAGTTCTTTAGAACTTCAAATGCAATTAGCTAAGAACGTTTATCGTCATCCTAAGATTACGGCATAAGTCGAGTTATTTAAATGCAGTTTTATGTTACTGTATTTTTACGAGTTATAAATCACAACGTGTTGAAGACGCTTTTAGTTTTATTTTTTCCATGAGTTACAATAAGAGCAGTTAAAAATCTCAAAATATGAAAAATATAAATTAAGTTCAAAGTCCTTTCATTAGCTTATTTTTAGGTGATTAAAAGAATCATTAATTTCAATATTATAAAGTAAATTCAACCATGGTCTAGTTTTAATGTTCAACTAGCAGAGGTATCCGGCGTTACCCGGGAAAATTACACTTGTAGATAATCAGAACAATCTCAAAAAATTAAATTATAACTCCCAATTGTTTAGATAATAACTCAATCAATACAACACAGGGCAAAGGGACTATCCATTCTACGAAAAATACGAAAAACAGGAATTCTAGGTGATATACCGGGACTTTATCTAAACTCTTCTTGACTTGCCTAACCACTGCGGAGCATCACCAGACTCAAGTTTTTCTTGCCCTTGACGTAGAAGCTCTTGCTCTATTCGAAACTCCCGTTGTTCAGATGTTTCCAATGCCCATATAGCTTGCAGAGTTATTTGAAACTTCTGTTTTATTTGCAGAGTTTTTCTGACCAATACTCGTTCTTTCTCTTTCCTTTCCACACACATTAATTTTTGCCAGTCGTCTGGTCGTTTGATAGGGAACTCAAGGGAGACACGCGTGATTCCTTTGCCTCATCAATAGACAGCAATTCCTTTGCTGCCTTATTAATGTTCTGACACTGCATCATCATTTTATGATCATTATTAATAATTTTTGGAAACGAACGTTCAATCATCGCATTATCAGCATCTCAGTTTCCAAAATATACACATTCCCACAGAATATAGTCAAAATGTATTTTTATGAAATGTTTGGATCTGATGTGCTACCAGATAAGCTAGGTGATAACCCCTGCGTGGCTCGGACTTTTTTTTTTGGATTAAATTTTGCAATATCTTAAAAATAAACATTAGAAAACGCTGCGTTTCTAATATAAGGTTTAAAATAAAATTTAAAATATTTACAACAATATTGGTTTTACAATGGCCGTTTTATATATGGTTTTGTTGTTGACAATTATTTTTATTTTTTTATTTTTATTTTTATTTATTTATTTTATTTATTTTATTTATTTATTTATTTAAATGTTTATACATAAAATTGTAATGCCCAACAGGGACCATAATGGTCAGCGACCGACTAGTTAAATCCCTCTGGGCAAGTAAATATAACAGAATGAATATTTCAAAAAAAAAAAGAAAGTTGTTATATTAGTAACAAAAAATAACCAAAAATATAAACAAAACAAATCAATTGCAGGCAACGGAAGAGACAGCTAGAATTATGGTCGTTTAGAAAAAATTCCAACGCATTAGAATAACATTAATCTAAAAAAATAAAAATAAAAAATAAAAATAAAAATTTAAAAAAAAACACTATATACATAATTTAATAATAATATTAGATTTTTAATTTCAAATTATTGTTTTCCAATTAATTTCTTGTAACAATGTTTATTTCGTGTATGATTTGGTAATTTAATAAATTTTGTTTGTCTTCTTTATATGTGTGTAGATTTTGATTGCTTCCATAATATCTATTAAATTTTTCTTACGAATATTCAGGATAATTTCTAGTGTGTCTTTTATTTTTCCATAAGGTTTCGTTTATGTGTTTGGCATATGTTGATGTATTATTTTCAAATTTAATTGCTCTCATGTGTTAATTGAATCGTGTTCTGAAATTTTTAGTCCTCATTCCAATTTAATGCTTTTCACATGTTCTACAATTAATTTTATAAACTCCGTTATTTTGAAATTGGACGATTCAACGAACGCATGAGAGCAATAAAATTTAAATACGATACGTCAGCATATACCAAAACACATATGGAAAACTAGAAGAAACTCTGGAGATTAAGAAAATTCATAACAAAAATTTAATAGATATGATGGAAGCAATCAAAATATACACAGCATGCAAAGAAGGCAACATAATTTATTAAATTACTAAACCAGACACGAAATAAACATTATTACAAGAAATTAATCTGAAAGTAATAAAAAATTAACTGTAAAAACAAATTGAAATTAAAAATCTAACAATGTTATCATTAAATAATTGCCAAAAAACAATATTTTAAAATCGTCATAGTAAAAGCAATGTTTTAAAAATTTTAAGTTTTATATTTATACCTTAGATATAATACCTTGAGAATGATGTAATATCGAAAGGCGTCGGAGAAATATATGTAATAAAGATGTGTTAAAATTAGTATAAATAAATAAAATAATTATAAAATAATTCTATGATATCATAAAAGTCTCTGTAATTAAAATAACATTATAATTACAATGCTTAAAATTAGCTGGAATATTTAGAAAATTTTTAAATAAAATTAAAAAAAAACTCAATAAGCTTAAATTTTCAGGCGTTATGTAAAAATGTACAGAATTGTTAATTTCACTGAAATAACTCTAAAAATTAAAGCCCTGTCACGAATGGAGCATTTTTTTTTTGTCAGAAAGGTGATTGAAGATCAAGTGCGTAATAAAAAACAAGAAACCGAAAGAGTCAAAGGGAGTGGAGGAAGGGAAAAGGAAGAAAGCCAGGAGACAAGGAAGAGCGGGTTTTCTTGGTCAGGACCCTTTAATTCTCTTATGCTACTTGAAGGAGGAAAAAAAAGGGTTTTTCTCACCCTCTTTCCCTCCCTTGCCTTCCCTTTTCCTCTTATCACCACCCTCTGAAGTTCCTTTTCTTCAAGCCATCCTCGTCTGGAGACGTCAGACTGACGGGAAGTTAAACCACATGTGTCGCCTACAAAAGCAAACCGTCTAGAACACTTGCAAGGAATTCTAATGCACTTTCAGACCCAAACCGCCAAATGGTTTCATCCCATAGAAAAGAGGAAAAACATTTCTTTCTCAGAGGCTGCGGCGCCTCGGCTTAATAATAAAAAAAATATAAAAGAGATCCTCTTCTATTATTTCTTAGCGAATATTGAGTGAAAATTTCTTTTTTTAATAAACAACTTTTCAATAAAATTAGGAAGGGGAAAGCTGTGGAGATAGCAATTCCGGGTTGGATCTGGAGAATTGAAAATGATAAATTTTTAAAACTTAAATTTCAAATGGAAACGAGCATCCGTCTAATTATGTATACGTATTTAAATGCTGTCCAAATCAGCGGTTTTTAATTAGCTTAAGAAATCGATTCAAGATTACTTTTAAAATTTCCAATTGAATGTAATATCTTTCATATCAGGGAAACGTTAAAATATCTCGTTCGCGGACAGCAGCACACAAGGGAATTCCTCGAACATGTATGTCACACATTTCCACCAAATTGAAATATGTTACTCAATTGAAGCTACAATAAATGCTTGCAAAATAAGAGCGTGCGGGTTTTTGTTTCTTTCAAAATAAACCACGAAAACGAAAAACTTTGAGCCATTGTTAAAGCTGTGTATTAATGCGCTCAACGGAGCTTCTTTTTTCCACTACTCACAGCCATAAGCACGAATCCAATTCAGATGAAATAGACAGCAGCAGATGGCAATTGAATGGCTTCTGAAATTTCTAAACAAACTTAGTTTTTAAAATAGATTATTACAATTAGCTAATTGCCTTCCAGTAAAAAATGTCTAGAGTAATTAATAACGATTTCCTTAATTTATTATTTCATTTTATTAAATAATTCGGTAATCAAACACGGGGCTGGCTTCATGTGCAACGTCGAGTAGTACGTTGCGTTGGTGAGGGGGTATGTATCGCGGTGCTTTATAATTTTAAATAAAAATAGTATTCATGGATGCCTACCTCATCTTATAAATTATTTCGAGACGAATAATTGTACAGCAAAATTATGGTTTTATGCTTAATAAAAGTGCTCTAACTGCAATTCTTTGACGATCGTCGCTAACAAGTTTGCTTCTCTTCTTTCCGCCATGTTTTTTGAACTCTGCGCACTTCTGGGGCGCTTCACTGGTGCGCAACGCTATCGCTTCCACGGTGTGCTTGCGCGCAAAAAAAGGCTATCTGGGGTTCTCTTGCGAGTTTAAAACAATGGACTCTCCAGCTACACTATACAAATTCAGGAACGAATAAATTAACTGCTTTTTAGCATTGCTTCTCAACCTTCAATGTCTCACTTACCAGTCAGTCACATAATATTATGACTGACGTGAAGCATTTATTTATCCAGTTTATTTTTCTTATTATTTTTTGAAGAAAACTCGTACTAGTACACTGCTTTATAATTACATGTACAGGGTGTTTCTGAATAATAATACGAACTTTCAGGATGTGTTCCAGGAATCAAACAGCCAGAAAGTGTCATTTCAACATGGGGTCAAAAATGCTTCTTTTTACAGTAATAACGGTTTGAAAATGTCCTGCGATAGACAAAATTAACGTTAATACGTATAGGAGTCAGAAACTGTGTGATTTATTTCTACGGTATAACAAGTAGAAATGTTTTGATACACTAGCAAATGCTCTAAATGGCCTCCGTTAGATTCCAAGAAGTCTGAAGGGAGCACAATTTTCTTCAAATGGTTCTTTGAATTGTCTTAACTTTTCTTCTACTACGGAAAGCTTTAGAAAGAAAGGTTTTCGCCCCTAAGTTCATATGATATTTTCTGAAAATTTATACAGAAACACCCTATATACAATATAGCATGCAAGTTTTGCGAGTTGTAAAAAAGAAATCCTTAAAGTCAGAGGGAAAGAAAATTTACTTAATTTTACTTTTAGAAAAGCTCGACTTTATTGCCACGATTTCTTTTTGAGTACGGTATCCCCATTAGTCGGCAAATTATAAACAAGAATATAAACAAGAGACTCTGCTGCATATTATTAAAGGCAATGGAAATTCACCTCAAAGGATAATTGTTAATAATAAAATATATTTTAAATAAAGTTTTTCAGAGTTTCATT
Organism: Rhysida immarginata; assembly: GCA_023313115.1. NCBI lineage: Eukaryota > Metazoa > Arthropoda > Chilopoda > Scolopendromorpha > Scolopendridae > Rhysida > Rhysida immarginata. The sequence goes on along the minus strand of JAHWFO010003882.1, from coordinate 1,307,305 downwards.
TGCTCGTAGTTAGTAGATCCAGATCGTGCAAAGGATTTTAACCGTTTTCTGTAAATATGAAGCGGTCGGGTCACCCATAGGAAGAAACTTTTGAGAAAAGTAATGTTATATTTTTAAAAAAAATCTATAAATCTGTACGGTTGATGTTTTACTTTAATGTGTTTGCAGTTTACTTGTGCAATTTTTACTGAAACTTCTGTAATGGATTTCACAAGCAGTAATTATTACATTTAGTAAGAACTGTGGGTTACGTCCTTATTGCCCCGAGCCTTTCATATCTTAAAAAATGGCTTCCAGCAGAAGCAATGTATTGTATTAGATAAATTTTTTTGGTTTGAAATTTTTATAAGGAAACGTTGATATACTGTAAAATATCCATGCTTGGGTCTAATATTTCTTTTTTTTTAATTTTTAAATGGCTAGCTTATTTACATGTGTTTGAATTATGGCCTGTATTCTTGTGACATATGATTACTTTGCCCTTAAATATGACGTAAGTAGAAACGTTTCGTCTTATAAAGTTTTCCATTACTGCTATATCAAGACCCATTTCTCTTGAAATTAATACACACACACCGGCCAATGAATTAGAAACCTTCGTTCAATATGGTATTGACCCTCCTTTGGCTGTAATTACGGTTTGGCATGGACTCTACAAGGTGTTGCAATGCAGGTAAGGTAATCGCAGACCATGCATTCGTCAGAGAGACCTTCAGGTCCTACAGAGTAGACGGAAGCGGATGCCTTCGACAAATGTCTCTTTCCAACATGTCCCAAACATTCTCGATCGGATTCAAATCCGGACTTTGCGCTGGCCACAGCAGATGTTGCAACTCGGTGTCATGTTCAGAAAACCACTCCTGAACAATTCTTGCTCGATGGACAGTAGCATTGTCGTCCATGAAGAACCCGTCACCATTTGGGTACAAATGCACCATTGCAGGATGGACTTGATCTGTAACAATGTTCAGGTAGTCTTTGGCTTTCACCCGACTGTCAAGGAATATCAGGGGACCCTTGCCATACCAACAAAACATGACACCTCCTCCTGCAGCTTGAACTGTGTTCACAACACATGAGGGGTCCATCGCTTCATGGGGCTGCCGCCAAATTCTCTGCCGGCCATCGGTTCAAAACTATGTGTAACGTGACTCGTCCGACCACATCACCTTTTTCCAGTCTTCTACTGTCCAGTTACACCGTTCTCTACACCACTGCAGGCGAACTTTCCGGTTTGTTGCTGACACCAGGGTCTTCCTCACTGGCATGCGACTTCCCATTCCTATTCGCTTCAACTCTCGGCGCATTGTTCTGGAGGAGATGAGTTGCGATGATCCTTCATTGAAGTCTGCCGTCAGTTACTCCACAGTAGACCTTCGGTTTTGCCGCACAATCCGTCTCAGACGACGTCGGTCCCTGTCTGTGTTGATTGTTTTTGATCCACAATTCTGCCGTTTCGACAACTCTTGTGGATTCCGTTTCCACGCATTGAACACCTTGGAGACCTGACCTTTTGAGATACCGATCAGTTATACTGTCCTGGAAATCGTAGCTTCAGCTAGACGGGCTCCCACAATAACTCCTTTTTGGAACTCAGACAGGTCTACTGTTGTCCCCATTTTGCTGAACTTGAGCAGCTGCAGCTTGTTCCTATCCTGTATCTGCAGCTTGGAATGAGCATGTACCTCACATGATAGCATTCATTTGCATATCACAATCGTTTCTGACCTGTGACCCCGCTTTACATATCAGTACAGTTATTCATCACGGGTTTGTAATTCATTGGCCAGTGTGTGTAGTTTAGGTCTATCTAAAATAAATGACTTATCGAATCTATCCATTCATCCATAAAAATATATGACCTAATACCGTCGACAGCATCATACTGTTAAATACTGGCTAAATAAGACTTAGGGAAATTAAAAAAAAATTAAATACCTGGAGTAAAAATACGCTTGTATGCACTAAAAGGATAAAAGTGGCATAAGACATTATAATAATGAAGTATAACCTCAAGTTATTTTCTAAATTGACAATTAAAGCATTACTCGCTTTTATTTATCTTTATTAAATAAAATTTCTTTATTGTTGCCCTTTGGTAATTTTATAGCTTCTGTTAGACTATGCCAGTAACCAACGAGAAGTACTGTACTTGGCAGTAAGCTTTATTATGTGGAAGTCCACAAGATTTTTAAGCTATTTATTATACAAATAAAATAATGTTTTTTAAAAAAGGATGGCCATATAATATTACTGTATTATTTTATGCACTTCTGAGTTTTATTCCAGTTAAAGTTAAATCCATACGAAATATACGAAACGTCCCTGTATCCATTAAAAGTTTTGGTCTGTTGTCGCCTTAATGAATGCAGAAGATTTGCGACCCATTCTTTCCAGGACTACTTTGACGCTGAAAACTAGGTTGAAATGATTCAGACATTTTTCATCCTCGAGCTCAGAAGGAACCGATAGCTCTTCTTTGTCGGTAGTTCCATCAAGACAGAGAAAGACTTCCCATGAAATGCTAGAACTTCGCATTCAAAAATCCAAAATCGTGTCCTGTCAAATCATTTCCCAAAGATGTTCGGCCGTGGCTTTTCCTGCCTTCAACAATTCCTGATGTAAATCCCTGCAATTTTTCTTGTGGGATTTCTTAAGGACAGGGTATTTTAGACCGCTTCACGATTGCTACAAGAACTGCGAGAGATCATCGTCAGTTGTTGCGCGCAAGTGGATCAAAAAATGTTACAACGCGTTTTCGCGGATTTCACTATTCATAGACTTTAACTGGAATAAAAGTCAGAATAGCGTGATAAAAGTTACCAAAAAGTATGTCCATTCGTCTTTTTTAATAAACTAAATTCTAATGGCATAGTAATTGCTAAAAACACTTTGTAGATTATATTATAAAGGTTGAATATTATTTTTATGTTTTATATGCAGGCATTACTTTGGCTTAATCTACACACATACATTTCTTTCCTCTCGATAAGGAGGCTTAAAATTTTTTTCTGAAATGAAAATAATAACTATTTGCTATTTCTTTTACATTTTTATTATTAATATCTGAAGAAATTATAAAAATTTAATTTTTATCAAGTTGAAATTTATCGCCAACATAAACACTCAATCATTTAACTGCGTTATCAATAACATTAATGTAGGAAATTTGTATTCTGACTAGAATGAATATCATCAACAAATTCAAGCAATTTGAATAAGCTATTGCAATAGATGGTATGCATGCGATCCCACGCATGACTTGCTCGCGCAAGGCTCCGCTCATCCTTATTTCTTATACTGTGGTTGAGATATTGCAGAGAAAGTACATGCATAACCAATTTTTTATAAAAGCACAGTAAAGGCTCAATTAACAGATTTTTTTGAATCTAAGCTCTCGCTTTTCTACTTTTTAAATTTTATTAAACGAATTATTGTAATTGTAAAATTTTATTTTCTCCTCCTATCATCTGATTTAATTTTTTTAATTTTATTTTTATTTTCTTAATATTTTATTTTTAATTATCAAATTTTGTTTCGGAATTTTTGAACTTTCTTTTTGCATTTTTTCATATGCTCATACGTTATTTTTAATTTTTAAATTTTAAATTTTAGGTTTTCTAAGATGGCTAAATTTTTTTGTATTGTTTAAAAAATAATTAAGAAAAAATTAATTATTTGCTTTAGCGATTAAAACAATGTGACCACATAGAAACCCACTTAAATATTTATGAGATTCCCTTAAGATTTCATTTGATTTGGTTATGTGCACCGAATTTGTGTATAATGCCAAATAATTAACAATTTCAGGCTATTCGATATTGAGAAATGATGTTGGATCCAATATGTGAGTGTTGTTAACGGAGAGAATTGGTGTTTTTCAATGTAACGATGATCCATTGTAGAGCACAAGAATCTGTTATTATACACTTTTACTTTACTCACAACTTTTGTTTCGTTCAAATCTTGCCATCAATTTTCCACCCACTTCTCATTATTCAAACAACTCCAAATTTGGCACACTTATTCATTTTCGGTGAGAGTATAAAATTTTTCAAAATTCAAATTCTAAGAAAGGATTACAAATGATTTACATTTAATTTTTCATGACGGGTATGGGAATGGGCCACCTACAATATTCAGGTTTTCTTCTTGTCTATTATTTGAGGCAAAAGCATGGGCTAAATAGATATTGCAAATCCAAGTGTAAAAAGAATAAAATAAAAAAAATTCATTGTAAAAAAAAATACATTGTAAAAATATATACAGGGTGATTCAGTCAATTTCTGACCATTTCACTCGAATGACGTGCAATAGGGATAACAATTGAAAGAATATGAGCGCCATATCGAATTTCTAAATACTTGGAGTTTGTATTGTTGCAACGGTGCTGCATGAAAATCGTATTGTTGAAAAATGGCGCCCGCCTTATCAATAGAGCAGATATGCAAGGTTGTCGAATGGTATTTCGAGACAAAATTACCTGTAACCGTGCAAAGAAAGTTCCGGAAAGAGTATAAGTGTCGGGACGCACCAGGCAGGCAAGCAATCATGGATTTTGTCAAGCAATTTCGTGCCACTGGATGTGTTAAAGGCAAGAAAAAAGGCGGGAGCGAAGCTCGTCTTCGAACGGCCGAAGTTGTCGAAAATGTTCACACAAGGTTGGTTGATTCCCCTACCAAAAAATCTGTTCGCCGCCTATCCATTGAAGAAGGGCTGTCGTATACCACGACGTGGCGAATTTTGAGAAAGGATTTACACCTGTTCCCGTATAAGATCCATGTTTATCAGGAGTTAACAGACACTGGAAGACAGAAGCGACAACAATTTGCGATGGAGTTTGGAGCAGAAATGGAAGCCAATCAGGACATTGTGGACAACCTGTGGGTGTCAGATGAGGCCTTCTTCCATCTGTCAGGTGACGTTAATAAACACAACTTTCGTTTTTGGGTTCCCAGCACCCTCACGAAAGGTTATGGCTTGGTGCGCGATTTCCAAAAGAGGCATCATTGGTCCGTTCTTTTTAGAGGGCACCGTAACGTCACAGGCTTACATTAACATGTTGGAAAACTTCTTCATCCCCGGGCTGCGAAGGAGGCGTATACCGCTTCGACATCAATAGTTTCAACAGGATGGGGCTAGGCCTCACACCACTAATGAAGTGCTAGACTTTCACAATCAGAAATTCGGAAATCGTGTCATTTCAAACAGGTTTCCAGATCGATTCGGGGGGGCTTTCTTTGGCCCCCTATGAGTCCTGACCTAAACCCATGTGTTTTTTATCTCTGGGGGTTCCTTAAAGACAGTGTGTTCACCACAGCATCAAGAACCCTAGACCAGCTGCGACAAAGCATCGTCGACTGCTGCACCCTTGTGGATGCAGAAATCCTGGATAGAGTTATGGACAACTTCACCATTCGGCTGCGAGCAGTTCAAAACCTTCGTAGTGGCCACATTGAGGATATCAAAACTTTTCCACGTGAATAAAAACTCCAAACTGCCTAAAATATCATACTGAAATGATAAGTTTGTAAACATTAATGGGTCAATAAATCATAGTACTGAAATGGTCAGAAATTGACTGAATCACCCTGTATATTACTAGAAGAGGTATCCGGCGTTGCCCGGGATAATTACACGTGTAAGTAAACAGAACAATCTCAAAAAATTAAATTATAACTCTAAATTGGTTAAATAATAACTCAATCAATACAACACAGAGCAAAGGGACTATCCATTCTACGAAAAATACGAAAAACAGGAATTCTAGGTGATATATCGGGATCAGATAATTTAGACTCAAATTTTTCTTGCTCTTGACGTAGAAGCTCTTGCTCTATTCGAAACTCCCTTTGATCAGATGTTTCAAATGCCCATATAGCTTTTTCTGTTATAGTTACAGAGTTTCTCTGACCAATACTCGTTCTTTCTCTTTCTTTTCCAGGCACATAAATTTTTTCCAGTCGTCCGGACGTTTGATAGGGATCTCAAGGGAGACACGTGTGACTCCTTTGCCTCATCAATAGATGCTGCCTTATTGATGTTCTGTCACTGCATCATCATTTTATGCTCATTATTAATGATTCTTGGAAACGAACGTTCAACCATCACATTATCAACATTTCAGTTTCCAAAATATACACATTCCCACAGAATATAGTAAAAATGTATATTTATGAAATTTTTGGATCTAATGTGCTACCAAATAAGCTAGGTGATAATCCCGGGCGTGCCTCGGACTGTTTTTATGATTAAATTTTGCAATATCTTAAAAATAAACACATGTAAACGCTTAGAATTAATACAGTAAAAATTCATAATGAAAACTCGGAAAAAATGTTTAAATGCTCACAATGGATGGACCTCTCCATGTATTCCGCTGCTAGCCTAAATAATTTCTTAGTCATGTAATCTTACTTTAGATGTTGTTGCAATTCCCACTCTCGATGTCTTGAAGCAAAACTTGGCCATTCATCTCTTTGTGTAGTCTAGTGGTCGCCGATTCTTCTATTTACTGCTTACCGTTTGCTCATATAGCACGGCGCTAAAGGAGTGCTTCCGCTGTCTTCTCTCCTCTCTTTCTTAATTGTCTGATAACTCTCAATTATCTCCAGTTACTGATCATTTTTAAAGATTTTCAAGAAATTATTAAGTACTAAGAAAACCCTGAATAACTAAGAATAACAGGAATTCTATGCATTGTTCCAAATTCAACCTTTTCTATATTGAACAAACTTTGCGTTACATTATTTGTCATGAGATATATATTGTTGATCCCTGCATAGTGTTGGTGCATTGCGTGTTGATACCATTGTTAATACCTATTGTTGCACAAACTTTTACTTGCATTGTTGGCCATGAGGTATATATTGTTGGTCCGTACAGAGTTTTTGTGAATTGCGTGTTGACACCATTGTTAATACCTATTGTTGCACAAACTTTTCCTTGCATTGTTGGTCATGTGATCTTTCTCATTAATATGCCTTGCCATAACCATGAATATCGATTTTTTATCAATAATTATTGTTTTTTCGAAATCTGAGGTAGACAGTGACCTTCCTCATGGTTTGCAAAATTTCATCAAGATCGGAATAAAACTGTAGATTTGCATAAGAAACAAACAAACAAACAAACAAACAAACAAACAAACCCACAAACAAACACCCTTCTTTATATATATAGATAAAAATTCGTATTAAATAAAATAATAAAACTACGCGCCGCCACACTTTTGTCTTTTTTAATTTTATGAATTCTTATTTTAATAAGAGGTAGGCCTGCCATAAAATTATTTTTTATTTTTATTGCACTTTTTAAAGTAAAATCTATAAATTAGTGATGAAAATAGGAAAGAAAATTCCACAGCCTGGATTCGAACCAGGAACCTTTAGCTCACCGTGCTGAAGCTCCAACCAATTGCACCACCGTTTGAATCCAGGCTGTGATATTTTTTTCCTATTTACATCTGAAGTTTGGCGTGTAAAAATCCTCACAGACCATTCTTTATTTACTCTTTAAAAATGTATGCTTAATTTTTTTATAATTTTCCATTTGTTGGGTCTCAATTTTGGCGCGCAAAAAAGTTCTTTAGTTGCGTGACGTTATCGTGCATACCATCTATAAATTGCTTACAATTCATTAATACCTCTGTATTAAGGAATATCCAATGTTATTAACCGTACAAATGAACAACACTTATTAAATACAAATATAATATATTAACAATACATTTTGCTTGACAGAACTGAATTATTATGTTTCATTGAGTAAACTTTTAATTGTCTGGAATTTAAAGAGCCATATTATGAAAATTCTCGCTCACATAAAATGGAAGGGTCTCTCGTATATTGTTGCAAACGGTCTCGTTTGACTTTTACTGCTCACGTTTATTGCTTTAAAATAACAACGACAATTAGCATTTATTTTAAAACATTATTTTAAGGAAGATAAATCGCAGAGAGTTCTTGTATCTCTTACATTCTTTTAGCCATGTCCTAAAAGCTTCATAGATCTCCGTGGGTTCGATCATAATTATAATAATTATTAACGATGCATACCAATCTCATAATTCATTATAAAAATTTTAGATGTAAATTGAGCAGCCAAGTGCAATCAATTAAGTGGTATGTTTAAAAAAATATTCCTCCCTATCAGAATAATGTGAAAATATGGGCCCAAACTGACATATCCCTTCCCGAAATGTCTCGCATTAATTCTTCCTATCTTTTAAATTATTCGTGCCAACACAAGAGAAGCTACATATGGGGCCCCTCTTGATTCTTGCTTGAATACTTCCGTCTCTAATGAATAAAATTTCTACTTATTAATAAACTATAATGTTTGTTGAAGTTCAGAAGTATAGAATTTTCTTCATCTTTTTCAAATATTATTTAACTTTGCATTGAGAACCTTTTCTCCTTTAAGCCAATTAAACTGTTGCTATATGCCGAACCTTCCTTCTGACATAAGCACTTGTCTCATTATTTTTAAGGGAGAGCAGAAGAGTTATTTTTAACTTTTATAATGTATGTGTCTCTGCTTGTAATTGAATAAATCAACTTTCAAGGACTGTTTTATTAAGCGTGTTTTTATGGAATTATTTTAATTAAGTTTGGTCTTAAATATTGTGTTGCGTTTATGACAAACTCTTCGGGACTTATTTCCAGACATTATCCTGAAGCTATGTCAAATGGCTTGTGGAAATGTTGTTGAAAGGCTAACACACGTGTTGAACATTTGATATAGATTGAATGGCTTTTCTTTTCATCATCTGTTAAAGTCAGTTACATTTTTGATACTTTACTTTATAAGGAACATCGAACATGCAAACATAAAAAATATGGTAAGAAATGAATGTTTTACTCCACACGATGCATTTGCATGTTTTCAATTTAAGCTACCATGTATAGAAAAGGCGAGCAAACACAAGCGAACAAAAAAAAAATCGACTCTGCCTACAATTCTGCATTTGGGGCGCTTTTGTCAAATTTCGCTTAGTAAAAAAAATAGGAGTTAGAAGGCAAATGTTGCAACTTTAAAATAGGAAACAACTGTTTTATCTTTGTTCAGTTAACTTCGGAAAACAATCCTCTCATTGTCAAAGGAGATGAGTCCTAGGTCTTGCACTTCGCACCTGAGCCTAAAACTGTAAGCATGGTGTGGAAATCCATATTGTCCGGTTCCAAAAATTCAAAGTTCTCCTTCAGCTCGGAAGGTTACGCTTACAGTTTTTTGGTATATGCAAGGCCTCTTGGGTTAACCGTCAACGCCTACTTATTATTCGGAATTAGCGACCAGAAAGAGGAAACGATGTTCGACTTCTTCATGACAACGCCCGCCCGCATATGACCAAGGTCGTCAAAGCCAAACTGGTTTGTTTTGGTTGGAAGGTTTTGAACCCCCAGCCTACAGCGCTCTCGGACTACCACCTCTTTAGTCCCATGAAGAGATTTCTGGGTGGTCAGAGGTTTGAAACTGAAGAGAAACTCAAATCTGACGTGCGCCATTCGCTGTATGCGTAAAAGTAAATAAAAACGTGTAGTTTCAGTTGCACTTAGTTGTTTACCTGTATGTTTTGTAATTTTCTTTGAAAAAAAAATAGCATTACTTTCTGATATCTGCTCGTATGAAATAAGCTGCCTTCTTTCTTATCTCATTCTTATTAGGAAAATTTTTGACAATGTTTTTTTTTTAATAATAATTGAAGCATTTTTATAAATTTTAAGCTTATAAATTTTTATTAAATTAGAAGAACCTTGGTTTGAAGATTCTCAAAGAAACTAAGAAAAGGATGAAGAAAAAAAAATTAGTGATTTGAGTAAGCTTCTTTTTAAATTCTGACAGCAACAAAATCTAGCTCTGAGTACCAAATTGTGATAGGATAAGCAAGGTTAGGAAAAAACAACGACGTGCAGTTAAAAAGAAATCTAAAAAATTTACAACTAATAGTAGGTATGAAATACTGGAGCCATCTACAGACACGATATGTGCGAGAAATAAAAATTAAAAGGTTAGACATAAGGGCGGAATGATAATACAGGGTGAGTCAAAAGTCGCAGTACACCTTGTTTTTTCGAAAACCTTGCAGGAATTGGGAAATCTGAATATTCCAGTAAGGTATGGGTGAGGTAGTCTATCTTTTACGGTATGTACCGAACATGGCCGCCATCTTGAAATCAGCCATCTTGAATCTAAGTCAATTTTCTTTTAAATGGAAAGGGGATGGTATGATATACCAAATAACATCAACATTTTTGACAATTTCATTCCTGTAAACAAATTTGAAGTAGCAGTTATGGTTCAAAAGTTACAACACATTTTGTTTGGAATTACAAGCTGGACTGTTCTCCATAAAGGACAGTCATTAATGTTTTCAACATGGTGTCCCTCTTGCTCAAGGCACATTTGAAGGCGCTGCATCCAATCGTCATGCACTCGCAGAAGGATTTCCGCAGAAATGCTGGCACACGATTCTTCAATGCGTTGCTGGAGATGGTGTCTGTTTCTGATTACCTCTGCATATACGCGTTGCTTTAAATGACCCCACAGATAAAAGTCAAATGGTGTGAGATCAGGGGATCTGGGTGGCCATTCCACAGCACCACGTCGGCCAATCCAATGACTGGGAAATTGAACATCTAACCACTGACAAACATCTGCTGACAAACGTCGTGTGCTGCGTTGTGGGCTCTTGACGAAGGACGCCAAAACTATTGTTGAGTTGTCTCGTCAGTAGCACTTATTGGACGGCCACTCCGTGCCTTGTCAACCACAGTCCCAGTTTCTTGGAATTTCTTAATTAAGCACCTGACACAGTTTTGTGAAATTAGAGGTCTCTCTGGGTGCCGGTTGTTAAAATCTACAGCTATGACACGGAAATTTCGTTCTCCAGACATCAAAATGACCTCAATTCTCTCCTCCGTGGTCAAAGCCATCTTCCGTTACCTGCTACAAAATGAAACAAAATGTGTTGTAACTTTTGAACCATAACTGCTACTTCAATAGTTCAAAGAAAAAAATTTCAATGTTTGGAAGTGAGCAACCAAAAGTTGCACTTAAAACCCATTGAAAAATCTTTGGGGTATTATGACCTGAGAAATTGACACAAATGGCTGATAGTTTTCTTCAGTGCAAGAGATGAAGAGACCATTGAAATATCGGTACAAATTGAAACCTAAAATATTGCTTAAATTAATTAAATCAATCCCAGATCGTGAATTTAAATTAATTACGGCAAATGGACAATATCTGTAGTCTTTTTTGTCATATTTAAGCATTGATTTCAAAAAGTCTTTGAACTTTGAGACAATCAATTTTGAATTCTTTTAATTTTGAGTGATTTAAAATTATTCATTTTCTGTAAAATTAAAAATTGTACAAAATTTGAAAATTAAAGTAAAAAAAACATGAATCTTAAAACATCATATCATATACATGACACTTCGTTACTAGTGTTTGCTATATCACATGCCATATGTTAGCTTTGAAAATTTGTAAGGGGGTATCATAATGGTACCTTTAGAGCACGTGCTATTGTAACTATTCCGCTATCTCACCTCGGAACTTGTTCGTGCTGAAGGAAAATCTGTTCGATAAACTGCTGCATTCCTGAAGAGGGAAAATCAACAATTTCTCAATATTTGTCCAGGAAAGATGTCGAATGCTTAAAAAAACTTTACACCTAAAAAAAGCTCAACGAACGTGGCCATCACTTTATCCGGAGAGCAGCAATAACATAGCTTAGATGTACATTTATATAAGATATATTTTGTAGTGTAACATAGTGGAAGTTGATATTTTTTTTATTGAATGGTTCATTTTAGTAAGACTAAAAAGAACTTAAAAAATGATTAATTTCCTAGAGTAATTTGAATTAAAACTTGGTCTTAAATTTGAAAACGTATCGAAATCCTCATAAAGACAATGGCAAATGACAGATTTCAAATTTGAAAATATCCAAAGTAAATTTCAGAATGAAAAATCTAACGAAGAAGAACTAAAATAAAAAATATGGCATAATATAATAAATGATTTAAAGGATACTAAAAATAAGAATACCATTAAAAGTAATAAAATTTTAAGGTGTCGTTCTATCTCAGTGGGTTCAAAATAAAGAGAGACTCAAAATAAGGCCTTGCATAGTTAACAAAGTATCACAATCCGGCTTGGAGGAAATCTGAACTTATCAAAGAAATTAATTAAAACCAAAGCGCCAATGAAGTAACAGTGGCAATTAAGAAACTCGGATTGAAATTTAACCATGTTTAAGTCCTCTTTTGATCTCGACGAAGATTATCTTTTACTCAAAGAACTTAGAATATCTGCAAATGTGATTACATTCACATGGCAGTTACAGATGATGAAAGATCGCCGGCAGTAAAAACATCGTCTGTACTTTTAGGGTATTTATTATATATATTAATAATTAAGAATTATATAAAGGAGAGTTTTCTTAAACTAACAGTGTTACATAAGAGTGTAAATTCAATGATGAAACGAATGGAGAGTTAAATTTCAAGAGTTTTCTTTATAGCTTGCAACAACTTAACAAGGATTTTAATATTTAAAAAAACTAACGTTGTTTATCATCTCATTGCCTTGAGGTCTTCTATTTTAATTTTCCCATAGACTATTGCACAAAAAACAGCTTTACATAAATTAATTAGGCGGGTCGTCGCACATGTTCCATCCGCTCTAAGAAGAAAAAGAATTCCATGTAACTCAAAAACCAATTACTTTACGACTAATACAAATTTTGTATGTTTCACAAGTTATTAAAATTTAACACAATTTCATTTTAATTTCTAATAAGGTTCGTAATGTTAATAAAGTCAATTAGAATGTTAAGTAGTTTTTTATTAAGTAATTATTTTAAATTCAAGTATAACTAAACACTTTTTTATAAAATTAAATCCATGTTTGAATTTTAATAATTTTTTTGTTAATATTATTTATTAGTTTTTCTTCAAAAGCAACCAAATATTTTATTATTTTTTTTTTCATAAACACGCGTCCTGTTTATAAAATCCATTTGCACCTCGAGGACTTCGTACTTATAAATTATTTTTATTGCACTTTAATGGAATGACTGAAATGGAACAATTTTCATCTACAGCAAATTCAGTGTCATTAATTAATTTTTTTGCAATGTTTCTCCCCAGTTCGAATAAATCAAGCTCGGAATTTCCCACTCTGACATTTATTGACATTCAAAGTTTGTCATTAGTTTCGCAATGAAATTTTACACTCAGACGTTCATTTAGCTTTTTCTCTGCCCTCCCCCCTCCCATTTATTTAGAACCCAAACATTTGCGGTGATCTTTTTTCCCTATTTAATTGAAAAGCAATAGAAGATCATTAATAAATTAAAAGTGTCTTGGTGTTTTATTACAACTGAGTGCAGATGCTCCATTTTCATTCACAACTGATGACTTGTTGAAATAAAGTTTTTTCTCGCAAGTTCAACTGATGCACTTCCTGCTTTAAAATTTATGTAAATAGTGTTTAGAAGAATAGTGTTTATGTAAAGTTTTGTTTTTATAAATAGCATATTATAAATTTTTAATGGATATACATTAATTTTTATAAATAACGTGATATTTTTTTCATTAATTTTACTATTTTCCTTATCTCTTTATTTCAGATTATGTAACATTTATACATGTAGCATGAGAAGAAACTTATATTCAAATATTTTATTATTATTATTATTATTATTATTATTATTATTATTCAATGCAGTCTCTAAATGTAAATTATATTCTGCTTGAATCTTGTAAAATTTTTAAATGAAAAATATGAAGGAAAATCATTGTGTTCTTATATAATAAAAATGAAAAAATAAGAAGCAACTGTGGTGCTTTAAAAATATGCTCATCAGATTTTTATTATTAAAAAGAGATAAATATAAAAAGTATTTTAAATTAGAAGGTGTGGATTCAGCGAAATAATTTTTTAAAATTACTGACACATATAACAACTTGTATATTCAATTCTTAGATTGGATTAGGTTATCGTTGAATACAGCCAACGATAACCTTAGCACGGATTCCTTAAAGGACAAACACAAACACCCATACCCTCGGGGAACTTGAACCTGTGACTCTCCAGTTCCGAATCAGTAAGCCGGATAACTGACATATACGTTTTATAATTTTTTAAAATATGCAAATTATTCTAAAATTATCCATGAACCATTCGAGCTACTGCGAGCTACGCGACTCTTTCGGTATCAATATTGATTAACATTGCCACAAGTTTTTAGATTTCTCACGCTTCTCATTGTGAATACATTAAGCTTAAGATTTTCTCCTGTTTTAGCATAGACTATATGGCGAAAAAAATTTAATTTATGGGACTTGAGACAAGCCTACTTTTATAGGCTGAAATTTCTAGTATATTTCTCGCAATGTTATATTTCTGCGTTTCTATTATCTGAAATAGAACAATATACAAAGACTGTTCAATAGAAATACGTTTAGCAATGCTTATTCATAGAATTTAAAAGAAATCTGCATGAATATTAATGCCTGAGTCTCATTGGTGCAATAATACTGGCCAACAACATATTTTCTACGGGGGGAAAATATAGGTGTTCTAGACTAATTTGAGTGTGCTGATTCTAAATCTGAACTCCAAATTTCTCTGTCAGTCAGGATCTCGAGTTATACTGTAGAAACTACCAATGTTTAATTTGACATTATGAGACTGTTTTAAGCAACATTATTTTTAAAGATGAAGATAAAGCATTTTATTCAAAAAATTTTTAAAGATTTGCTCTGGTGCTTGTGCGTAGCAATAGTTTCCCTGTTCAGAAACCACCAAAAGTCACCCATCATATTTGGATCGAAACGGCCTTGGTATCTTGTCTCCATTAAATTAATTTCTTGGTGAAATCTTTTACCAAGTTCGTCGCTAACAACCCCTAAGTCCAGCGGGAAGAAGTCCAGATCAGTTTACACCTTGACGTGATAGTGAAATTTGGAGTTCATATTTGGAATCAGCACACCCAAAGTAGTCTAGAACACCTACATTTCTCAAAGTAGCTGACAAAAAGTATTTTTTTGGTGACCAGTGTAATCTATAGATTATCCTTTGTAAAATTCCTGTAATTGTTGACGTAACCATTGCGTAACAGCAAACTCTACATCAGTGTCGGAAATGAACCGCCGTCCTTTTAGTGATTATTTTAGACATGGAAATCGTACGGGGACAAGTTAGGACTGTAAAGCAATTTCCAACTGTCTCGCATTTTCATCTGTTGCTGCAACACGAGCATATTCTGGGCAGGCCAAATCTTTCGTGGAATCCCTTCCTTGTCTCCATTCAACCACTGCCGTATCAGAATAACTATGGTCGCCGTACACAGTTTTCATTTTAGAGAAAAGTTCCATCGGCTGGAGCCCTTCAGCAGGCAAAAATTGAATAACAGTACGCAGATTGAGTAACAAAAATTGAATAAGAGCAAAGATATTTGGATGGATACTTACCATAAACGCCATCTTTCAACTTAATCACAACTCTTAGAAAGAAGCAAACAACTAATGTATGACAGCCTCCTCACTACTATTTAAATAACCCATATACATTACTACTTTTTGTTGTCTAGGCGATAAATTTGCGGCTGCGTAGTCCAAAAGTGTTTCTATTGAACAATCCTCGTATTCTAAATAGGATGGGCAAATTTCAATTTCTCATGGTGCAAAACTAAGAACATTCAAATTTTTAAAATTTACTTTTCATTCTGAGGCAACATTATTTTCTTATAATTTGTTAAATTTTTAAAATCGAAAGTTTATGACAAACAGTGATCGTAGCTTATTAAAACGGACAATTGGCTAACCTAATCGAATTTGACCTTCAGTTCTAAATTTTTATTAAAAGCACAATAGGCAAACATAACGTCAATCATATCGCTTCAAACCAATGTCAACGTTAACATGTTAATTAAACTCCCTAAATTCTACATAATTAATAACTTTACACCGTAATATTAGATTTCTAATGGCAAATTTCTCGTCCAAATATATAATCTCGCCCCCTCTCTTAATATTGCTACCATTTGACGTTTCAAAATGCGAAGCGAACGAATCTTCAAATCCGTCTTTTGTAATAACCAAAGCAGAGTCGCTTCCATTTTACTTCCCGAAATAATCGCAATCGGGGATATCTGAGACCTGCAAATGAAGGCAATTGCCTAATAGTTCGGCTATCGATTATCTATTAGCAGTATCTATTAATAATAATAAATTGGAATCGTTCCGCGAATACCTGGGAAATCGTTTGGATCCAGATTCCTTTCTAACGAATTGAGTCGTGTTCAACGTGCCTCTTGCGCCGAACTCGCACGCGATTTCAGGCACTCGTGATCGATACCTATATCTAATTACCTTCAGTTATTGAGCTTGTCAAAATTTTTGGCAACTCTTCACGAGATCCCTCCCCCTCCTTTCAACTACCCCTTCTTCTCTACCCTCTTTCCACTCCGTTCCGAGTTGATTTTAATTTCGCATTAATACAATTGAGTCGCATTGATAATTTATGCTGTGTCACCTCCATGTTTAATATGTCGTTTGAGTCGGAGAGAATCTACCGTCGATTGATTCAGTGGTCTTCAAACCCCCTACCATTAACTTAAAAAAATGTAATTTTTAAATTATTACTCAATAGCTAATATGAGTGTGGTAGTAAGTGTGTAGAGCGAGAAAGAGAGTTTTGGAGAAAAGCTGTAAGGCATATTTTCAATTTTTTCATCAAATATTAAACATAATTAAAAATATTATGTTCATAATTGTTTACAACATACAGTATGCATTTTGTGTACTCAAAATTTAGTGTGAAAATAGTTAATTTTATACATTCCTCAATAAACAGTTATTCAGAGGTATAGAAAGTAGGACCTGAAAATGGCGAATTCATATTAGTTTCACTAAATTATATTAAAATATGCTGAATGAGAATTTCAAATATAAATTTTAATTTTATAAAGTATTCAAATAAGCGATACAAATAAATTTCTAATTCAAAATTACAATAAACATGTGAACTATCCAAAAATAATGAACAGCAGACGTGTTTCAAAGAAGTTTAATATTTCGACAATTCACTTCAAGCAAAAATTATCTTAATCTTTCGCCTAGACATGCTTTTAACAAGGATGCGATATGATTATCAAAACCCACAGGAATTACTAGCTATTCTTCCTTTACGAGGGGCGTCCAGCAAGTATTCGGGCTGATTTCATTTCAATCATGTCTGAAATTCCTTTTTCTCATTTTTGACCTACTCCCTTACCACCGTGTACTAATTTCCCATCTGGCTACGAGATTTCCGTTTGCTGGTCCCAGAAACTATTAGAGAACTTCCTGAATCATTTCTTCATCTACAAGTAAGTGAAAATTTTCACCTCAAGATGCTCTTTCAACAACCCAATAAGGTGAAAACACTGGAACCCAAGTTGGGACTGTAGAACACGTGTGTTAGTGCCTCCTGATGCAGTATTCAAACGGTTGGAGTTTTGAGTTGTCGTGCGCAGAATGCAAAATCCTATACGATTCTTGTAAACGGTCTTCCTTTGGCTGATCTTCATGGACGTTATCTTCGCTGGATTCACGACTTTCACGAAAGCGTTTACATTAGTCAAGCACTGAAAAAAAATGCTGCAGTCTGTTCCGAAAACAGGCAGTCGGCGATCAATTCCAGATGGTTTTGAACTTTCTTTCACCCGAAATTTCACGACCACATGATGTTTCTGTACGAGAGTTAACTTGTCGGGACAAAATCCGGAATTTATTGGACGATTTTGGAGTTGTAAATGGATGTAAAATTCTACAGTCGATGTCGAATGCGGCTATCTCGCCCTCAGACGATCCGCTACAATTCTTTTCTTAAATTCGATTGGTTTAGATCAGAGCTCTGTACGGAGGAAGGGAGACATTAGACATTCACATGTTTAATGATTTTTCGATTGAAAAATGGAAGGAAAAATTCTGCGACCTGGATTCGAAACAGGAACCTCGACTATCATGGCCGACGCCTCTACCAGTTGGGCTATCGCTGACACACGGACAGACAAAGAATGTTAAAACGAGATCGCGAGTGGTGGTCGCATTGCCATAGTACTGGTCGCGCGCTGGCAACCATTGTAACTAGCACTACTGCATTGCGACCACCACTCGCGATCTGGTTTTAATATTTTTTGTCAAAAATTCTTGTGAAGATAATTTCTTTGAAATATGCATTATAAAGTGTAATTGTAAGGTTTCAGTAAGAATTAAAACAGAGTAGTAAGAGCCTGTTATAAACACTGGTACACCAAATTTTGCTATGGTAGTTGACTATCACTCTTGTTGAAATGTATTATGCTTTGAAAAATTAACCAGTACTCAACAGTTTCTAACTAGATCCCTGTATATGGTATATGATTATGTTGAAAAAACAATTCTCATTTCCATTATAATGCAATGGTGTAGGATTGATTGCCCAAAAGGTTCATTTAGGCATCAGAATTCATTATGCCATGAATCACATGTAGGGGGAGGGGGAGTGAGGATTTTCTTTTGGATTGGCAAAACCTTGTATGCAGCTCGATATTTTAAGTAAACCTTTCCTAGACGTGTAGTTCCTCCTCCCCCGTGGAGAAATTTCTGACTACGCCACTGATCAAACTTCCGTTGGGTAAGATACAGATAATAGGCATTGCCAAACTCAAATATGTCTTTTGGACTGGTAAAAAGTGTAAAGGGGACGCGTCGTTTCTTAAGACCCTCCTCAATTGCTGCACTCTACAGTTCCGACGTCCCAAATATCATAGATTCTAGCTGCCTCAGCATAAAGGTTCATCATATTTCAATCGTAAATAGCTCGCCAACCGTTGGTCGCAGTTCAATGAACCACACACTATTCGAAAGAGGGGAACGTCAATTTTTTGTTCAGTGCCGGTAAAAGTCTCTAGGGTGCATCTGCAATACGTAGAGAAGTCCCTTTTTGTGGCCACCTCGATCTCCAGACATCACGGTTTGTGACTTCTTCTTGTGGAGATACGTAAAAGACCGTGTTTTTGTGCTCCCTTTCCGGCAAATCTGGAGGAGCTAAATACTCAAATAAGAGCCGCCATTCTTTAAGTGGCTCCAGATATGCTTCAGCAGATATGGGAGGACTTTGATTTTCGGCTAGATGTGTGCCGTGAAGCAGGAGGAGGACACACCGAAAACTTATAAACAACATTGAAGATTATTACAAACATTTCAATATGTCGCCCATCTCTGTATCTTCATTTTTTTAAAAAAATATAGATTTTTGAAAGCGTTGAACCTTGTATTATCATTAGTGAAAGCGTTAATTTATGTAAACAATCTTTTCCATAAATCTTGGTATTTTATACTTACAAAAATAATAATTTAGTATTCTTTTACATGTTTATTGCTTATTTGTTCCGTCTTTGTGTGCATCAAAGATAACTTACTGTATTTTTAACAAACGAGTTTTTTTAAAATAACCGCGATAACTAACATCCTATGTCAACAGTGGATTTACTAACCAGAACTCAATACGCAAAAATTTAGGACGAAATACATTTAACTTAGGTTAACAACGATTAAAGGGATTTCACTGCGGAATTCTGCGTCGCTTAAGTTAAAGGTAAGTCAACAACAGCAAATTAAAGTTTTAATTTTAAATTATTTTTGCCGAATTAATTTGTAAGGGCAAAGATAGAAATAATACATTAGTGATTAATTAAGTGAATAAAACCTTTGCTCTTTAATTTTGTTCGTTTAAAGTATAAATATTCATATATTATTAAAAACATTTTCTATTCTGGTTTTATTTCTAATTACCAAAAAATTAAGACTGATTTACATATATAGAAAATTTATTTTAAATAACTTCAAATAACCGTAAGTCTATTTAATATTTACACGAAGCTAATGGGCCGTAATTGCTTGTTTACCAATCGTTTCTTCAGTTTTAAAATGCATGAGCTTGAAAAGATGTATTTATTATTACGCTCTTAGTTCTTTTCCTGTTGTTGCTAAATAAGATGAATTGTTTACAGAGACACTTTGATTCGGAGAGTCAATAAAATGAAGGAGATTTTTTTCAAGTATTTTTTCGGAATTAGTTTTCGTTTTTTTTTTTCTCTAACCCTGGATTTTATAAACCTTCGTCGTCGCATCGATTACACTGTTCTCTAAATTTGTTCTTAACTTTTGCATATAAGCCCTCATGCAATTGGCTAATTTCACTCTGTCTTCTACAATTGCCATCGGTAAAGGATGCAGGTATTTCTTTCACAGGCCTCATCGTTTCAGCGAATTTGTTTCGTCGAATCGAAGAAATTTTTTTTAATGAAACTTTTTTCCAACTCTAATCGTGATATTATAATGTTTCCATGGGGGAAAATTAGAAACTAAATATAAGGCATGTTCAAATGAAAGTGATTCGGGCTGTAGCGCGCGAGCACATGAGTGCATAGACACGAGGCAAACGGGTGATTGTTGACGTATCGTCTGCTTTTTCTTATAAGCACTGCTGTGGGGAAGTTACGTTAGGCTTATGCTCGTATTTCGTTTGTTACGATGTACCCTCCTATTAAATTTCCATCCAAAACTGACCAACGAGCGGTGATAATGTTTCTGACAGCTGAGGACATTCCACCAGTTGACATTCATGCTCGGATGTTGAATGTTTATAGAGAAGCATGTGTCTCGAAAGCAGCCGTGGTGCGTTGGGCCAAAATATTCTATGATGGTCGCGTGGAAACGGCTGATAAACCACGTCCGGGTCAAGCAAACGTAGTCATTACCGATCAATTGAAGACAGACATGGATAAGTCAATACGTGAGGACAGGCGGATCAGCATACGGTCACTTGTGAAGGATCACAACGTCAGTTTTGGTTCCGCATATGCTGTAGTGAAAAGCCTGGGAGATGCCAAGATCTGCTGTCAGTGGGTACCCCGAATGCTCAAGGAAGAGCACAAAGGGCTACGTTTCGGCTGCTGTTTGGATCATCTGAAACGTTACAGTTGTGAGGGGGAAGCGTTTTTGAAGAAGATTATCGCGGTAGATGAGACCTGATGCCATTATTGGGAACCCTCCGGGAAGGTATCTACAATGCAGTGGAAGCATTCATCATCACTACGGCCCAAAAAATTCAAGTCGACCGTGGTGACGATGTCTAAGATCGGCCAGGAAGGTTATGCTTTGAATCCGACGGTCCTCTGCTTTTAGAGTTTATGGAACCCAAAGACACTACAGAACTTACGTCAATCTGTGAAAAACAAGCGTCGTGGTAAGCTCAGTGATGGGGTGATACTCCTCCAGGACAATGTTAGGCCACATGTTGCGAGACTGGTGCAAGAAGCAATAATCAAAATGCGGTGGCAAGTTCAGCCACACCCTCCTTATAGCCCGTACCTCTCACCATTTGATTTTCAAGAGTTTGGTCCTTTAAAGAAGGCACTGAAAGGTCGACGATTCGCCAATGATGAGGAGGTTAAGGACGCTGTTCGGGCATGGTTCAGAGAGCAGCAGAAAACAGACTTTTTTGCAGACTGTATTAACCGATTGATGCCCCAGTGGGAGTCCTGTATTGCGGCAGGTGGAGATATTTTTTTAGGACTGCGCGTCTATAATAGTGACTATAAGATGTTCTTCTTTCATATAAACAAAGGTAATACTTTTATTTAATCCGTCTCAGTGCCCTTTGAATCACTTTCATTTGAACATGCCTTATATTAAAGGTATGGGATGGAATGTACTGTTTTGAACTGTAATGAACAAATTTACTCCCAATTTCATTTATTCATTTATACAAGTTCTACATCAATTTTGAAATACACAGCTTTATACATTGAATCAGCGTTATTCAAGTACCTTCCGAGTCATCCAAATATCTTCAAAGAATTGCCCAACCGACATCACACCATCCATCTAAGTCATCGAAAGCAACAACGGATCATATTATGTTTTTATTCAACATCATATCACACACCAGACTGAGGACTCTTATCAACATCTGAACTCATCAAGTGATAATATCTGACTTTTATTCTTATATAACGCTAGGCTGGTTCAGACAGCAGCCCAAAGAATTTTATGCTGCTGGTTTTGAGGGTCTTGTGAAACGATGGGACAAGTGCCTGCTTGTATAGGGAGATTATGTGGAGAAATAAAAGTAGTTTTCAAGTCAGTACTCTTATTTGTTTCATTTCTAAATCAATGATAATAAAAGTAAAAATTAGCATAACTAAAAAAGTTTTATTTATAATATTACGTATTATTTAAAGATCGACTAGGGTTTTTAGAAAGCGCTGTTCAGGAAGGATTCGTAATTTAGTGCTAAAGTGGTGATTTTTTTCTTTAATATATTAAAGACACGCTAAATCAACATAAACACTTTAAATAGACTATAAGAAAATGAGAACATTTTTAGGTTCATTTTCGTTGCTGCTCCAAAAATTGTTGAATCGTTTAATTTAAGCCTTTTTATGCGTCTTCTAATAGACCGAGCAGGTGTCAGCTATTATAGTAACCTTTTGAAGAGCACGGAAATCCAACAAAGAATCAGGAAAAACTTATTAAAAACCAGTTTTACTTTAATCCAGATGGCTATGTGGAGGGGAAGCTTTCCTCCGCCGCCGTGAGAGGTAGTTGCTTCTGTTTCCGTCATGATCCGCTCCGTGCGCTAGATGGTGCGGTTGCCACGGACGACGACGACGACGGCGAACGAGTGGAGTTCAATCGTCCCCGAGCTGCATCCAGCCAACACTCACCACACACAGACAGACACACACGCGCCCGGCCACCACTCACGACCGACACCCACTTCGCTCGCGCTGGATGGGTCGAACGTGGATCTGCCGGCTTCCTCAACGCCAGCCATCTCCTCGTCGAGCCCTGCGCCTTCACGTGCTTCGTAGGCGGCTACTTTAGAAAACTCGCATTTTTCCCTCTCTTTGATTTCAGCCCAATCCATCCAGGCGGAGTTGGAGAGTGAGAATATAGTGAGTGAGTGAGTGAGAGAGAACGTGAGTAGAAGTAGGGTTTGTGGCTCTGTTATCCCACTGTCGAACGCACACTCGCACCCACACCCACTCTACAAGGACCCGAGGAAAAAAAAATATAAGAAGAAGAGGAAGAAGAACGCATGGTGCTCCTCGTCTCGTACCCTTGGATATCACTGAATCGTCGTATTTTTACGGGGTTGCCTCACGACCAGTGATTTCGACAGGGGAGAAAAAATAACGAAGTCTCAAATTGTAAAGCATTAGTGACAATGAAAGCGAATGGCGAGATCGTCGTGTTTGCATCAATCTTCGTTTGGCTACTGATCATCGATGGTGAGTGGAGTTTAACATTCTTAACCCTCCCACCCTCTCTGTGAATTACTCTTCCCGAATAGTTCACGTTTTTTTTTAAATTTCGTTCCTTGTCTTGCTATTAACTAAAAAAAACCGACAATGCATAGCATTTGCCTTAACCGATTCACAGATTCAGAGCAATTTGTTACTGTCTGGTACTATTTTAAACAGCACTATAACAATCTTTACTTCAGTGAAAATCTAAAATGAACAATGTTTCTCGTAAAGTGTCTTATTGAAACCTAGAATTTTTTTTTCATGATAGTATACATAACTTTTATTTGTTAATAATCTATTATTAAATGCTGCGAATATATTTTTAAAAAGTCTTACCTATGCTTTATGCGGGGCTCGACAAAATATTTTTGTAGTTTTAGACAATTGGCTACAAGGTTTCAAAATCTTGTAGTAGCCCAGTAACAAAATTCAGTATCTGGCATTAATACAGCGTTACAAAGTAGAAACAAATTCCGAAATAGCCCATAGCCCTTTCTTTTCATTGAGGCTCGTGTACAATACCGGATTTGGATCTAAGTCGGTTATGAAACACTTATAATGAGAGCACTTTATGAGTATTGATAGTGTTCAGACTCAAGCAGGTTGCACACTGGACCCAGCTTGAAGTATTTTAAAGATTGAAGGCTAAAATTCAGTGTGGTCGGTAATGAAGCACAGTAGATATCATTAAAGAATTTGGATTTTACTTGTAAACTGTTTTTCCTTAAAACTTAGTCCACTCTCTGGTTCATCAAAATTCCATGGAGCCTCAGATTTTCTTTGTATCTAGAAAGGCATGCACTTTTATAGTGGTACCACTCTACTCTGTGAAATAGCTGCACGCATAATATCCAAATGGGTATCAAGAAGTACGTTTTAGTAGCCACCTTGGAATATTTAGTAGCATTTGTCTGCAAGGCTACCGGTCTTGTCGAGCCCCGACGCTATGTAAATTATGTTGAACACTATAAATCTTAAAAGAGGGATGAGACTGAAAGGTCACGATTTTAGTATATTATTAAATAATTATGTAAAGCTTAATAGAAAACAAATTAACAAAACATTATTATTTCTAAAAACTCTGTAATTAAAATCCTACCATCTTCTTATGTACTTAAACGCTCGAACAAAGTGGGTTTTAAAGAGAGCTCCCTAGTTAAGATTATTTACTTACTCTTTGTGGTAACCCCGCCAAAAAGGCAGCGTTTATTCTTTTATGACTTGTAATTTAAACGATTTGGAAGGTTTTCTTGAACCCAATGAAACCTTCTTTTTTCCTTCCTTTTCTATACAAAATATCTGTATGTAAAAGTTCAGAGGGAGGGAGAGCGTTTGCCATGATCTGACCAATGAATGGATGTTTGTGAAGCACAGTTTGTGACAATAGGCTCGGTGCCTCGAGGCGAGTCGAGGGAGAAAGAAAAACCTTTGCGTCCACCCCTATGGAAATATAGTGAATAAACAGTTCGCGGTTGTAAAAGACTTGTATTGGAACACCACAGAGAATAAGAAATGGAATAAGGTTGCCAGGTCCAAAATAAAATAAGAAAAGGAGGACTGGAGGAAAAAAATAAGAATAGCGCCAAAGAATAAAGAGTTGGGGTGGAGGAAGAACATGCATGGAAATTGAAAGATACAAATGGGAATAAAGAGAAAGGGAATTAGCTAGGAAGGAAATAAAAAAAAACTTAAGGACGATAGGATAGTAAGATGAGGACAGAACTACTGTAAATAAGCAGCTTTGAAAAATAATATTTAAATTTTCTGCATATTAACGAGATCAGTGAGGGGTCGAGGAGTTGCCTAGCAAAAGCGAGACTCCCTGGATCAATGAAAAAAAATAAAATTGAAGAAGCCTTTGATATTGAAATCTACTTTGAGAAACGCAAGCAGCATAGAGCCAATAGCTAATGTAAACGCGAGATCTGTTTTTTGAATGCGTTTATACAAACATCAAAAGTCTTTTTTGATATTTCCTAGTAATTAATTAGAATGAACATTTAAATGTACGAGAAATATAAGTCAATTACTTTATTCGATGACAGTTATTTAATTATCCAAATAAAACCGTAAGATATCCTCGAATATACTGAGAAGAATGTACAAATGATCTGTTTTCATGCATGATCAACATAAAAATTCGAAAAATCTTTCTATTGTTTCTGATTATTTTTCGTTCATATTAATTGCGAGCGCTTCAGATTTTCAAGCATGTCACGCCCTTTGAGCTGGAATCTTATAATGAAATCGTTTGCGAACTTTAAATTCAGAAGAAGTAATTATTTTGACTAGAACTTAACTGATAAGCGTCTCGTTTTTTTTTAAGAAAAGCACCGAATCAGTGATTCATGAGATAACAATCTCGTCGTTATCAAAATACATTTAAATTCAGTTTATTTTATACTAGAGAAATTAATGAAGAAGAGCGTTTTATATTCAGTGAATAGCCTTATTTTCGTTTATAATTTGTTCAGTATTAACTTTTTTCCCCTTACTTTTATATTGTACTTATAAAAAAATATCGTGAACCGTTAAGAGGAACAGGTACAAATGTGCATTGCAGGGAAGAACTATTGCGGGGTTGATGTTATGGATATGAGAAAATAAGTTATCTTCTTTTAGAATATTTATAGAGTCAAAATCAATTGTAACGATTGTAACGGGCGTTATAACGTTATAACCATTTTTTGCTACATCCGTGAAATGCGGTTAACTAATTTGTTAAATAGTATTAGTTAAAACAAATATGTGGTTATGACGAAAAAATGAGAAGTTAATAAAATTTGCACTGATCATTACTTTTAATGGCATCTTTGAGGGTAAAACGCTTTAAAAAATCTCCGTATTTCCTTCAGTTCTCTATAAATAAGTAACTATTACGTTCAGAGCGTTTTGAGCTTAGGGCTCTGTCAGCACAAAGTCGAACTCTTGAGTCCCAATTAATAAAATTCAAGATGGGTTGTAAGTAATTTTCTCAATATGTCTGAGAATATTAGAAAATACATAAATTATTTAATTACGAAAGTATGTTCGTCATAGCTGCGAATTCGTTATACCAGTGCTCGCTATATCCGTGTTTGACAGATAGTTTATTTCATTATAAAATCGGATTATACAGTGATAATAAAACTTATTTAGTAAGAATGCTACCCTCTTAATATTATCTCATACCATTTGATAATATGGCTTATAGTTGAAATATAACTCATCTAAAGCTTGAAACTAGAAAAAAAATCATCTTCTATAGCCTGGTTCAATTCTTTATCTGTAATGAGAAATCTGGCGTTCTCTCAAAATCCTTTTATCAATATATTTTCATATTAACTCATTTCTTATTAAAATGTTTTTCTAAATATCCTAGCTTCTATATGTGCAATTTTTGCATGAAATCGAGAAAAATGGTGTGGAAAATATGAGTCCAAGATTTGTCAATTTTTAACTTCCACTCCTAACTTTTCCTCACATAACTCTCTTGCTACGTACGAGGTCTGTTCAAAAAATAACCGAATTTTAAAAAAAATTATTTAATATACAGCTTATTGTTCTTTATCTCCTTGAAAATACTCCCCTCCTCTGTTCACGCACTTGTTCCGGCGGTGTTCCCACTTTACCATGCAGTCCAGGAAATCTTCTTTTGAAATATCCTCCAATGCCAGCTAACAAATTTTTCTTAATGTTATCAATGGAATCGAAACGGCGTCTTTCAGCACTGATTTTAAATTTGGAAGCAAGAAAAAGTCGCAGGGAGCTAGGTCTGGGGAGTAGGGAGGCTGGGGGAGGAAAGTCATCTGATTTTTGCCACAAAACTGGCGAATTAACAAGGCTGAGTGGTCAGGCGCATTGTCATGATGAAGGAACCATGAGTTGTCTTGCTAAAACAGTGGTTTCTTTTTGCGATTCCGTTAATGTTTTCCCTAGTTTCACGTGAAATTTCATGTTGCATCGTTGCTCTCGTAAATCGGACATTGCAAAAATCGCCACGAACACTGAAACACGTTGCACTCAAATGGCAATAACTCGGAAACTAAACAACATGTAAAAACTTGTAAATAGTCCATTAGGCGGAAGGATAAGACAATTGCCGTGCTGCCAACCGCTCATCGCTACGACGATCCGTTACCGCGTAATTAAAAAAGTTCGGTTATTTTTTGAATAGACCTCGTAAATTGTGAGAATTACTGACTCAGATGTTTAAGTAGAATTGCTTGGTTAATGTATTGTTTTTAATTGAGTCAGTACAACAAATTATGCATCGCTGTTGCTTATTAACCGTTAAAAATTGAAACTCGTGGTGCGAACCAGAAACCATGGATTTCTATTTTCTCGGATCATGAATTTATTTTATTTATTAATTAAATTTTTGAGAATACTCCTAAGACCAGCCTTAACTCATATAAATGTAAAAACTTTTTTAAAATTTGAATGTTATGTTTATTTGTTATTTGGATGCTTTAAAAAGTTCTAGTATCCATTTCACTTACTTTTATTCCCATTGTAATGAATAGCTCAGAAACTAACAACATATTTCGAGGATAAGCTCTTTGACGATACAACATGAGAACAGTTAATAGAGATATTTTTAATGACAGTTATAAAGTTGAAAGCGAGTTGAGTCATGCTAAAATGAAAATGAAGTTGTTGGTAATTGGTGGATTAAAAAATATTTTTTAATGTTGCTATAAATGCCGTAAGACCCACCCTCATTATTTACTATAATTTATTGTGAACCCTCTCATTTCATAAGACATTCTTCTGTGAGATGAAATTAGATCCATCGGAGTAAATTGAAAATTTTTCGCAGTTGTCCCCATTGATGACTGAAATTGGATCTCAAAGGAATTGCCGTCCTGAAACAATGAAGGAGCTCATTCTATTGATTTGGATGTTAACTCAGTCGCGACATCTTCACCGATGAAGGAAATTGCTATGATCTGCCTGATTCAGAATTGTTAACAATTATTATTATCGATTATTGCAAACCATGAGCGATGACAATGTCTTCCGTCTCTTCTTAAAAATCATCCAAACAACTGTTAAAATGTAATATTAGTTAAAATTGAATTGATAAACAGTACAATTTATTCCCTAGATTGTTTTTTGAAACATTGCGGTTAAAAGCCTCTAACTGCCGTAGAGCCTTGATTTATAACGCAGGAGACATTGGATCGTTCAGTGAGTTCTGAAGAGCAGTCAGAAATCTTGAGAAAATTGTTGGTAAGTGATCAAAAGTTTCCTGTGATCAAAAAGGATTTGCTCGAAAATTAAAATTACAGTAGCGACAGTCCGCCAAGCACATGCCAGTTATAATTAGCATGTATTATCGAAAATTGCTGATTTTAATGTGACTTTCTGAAACTATTTTATAAATGTTTATGGAAACGTTATAAATAAGAATACATCTATTCGAAATTGCTAATGATGAGAGAGATTATCGCGATAAAATTACTATTTTATCGTGCAGGAGAGAGAATATATAAACGTCAGGATATAATTAATTAAGCTCTTTCTAAACTGTGCTTAGAATTTGCTTTCAAATTTTAATACTTACTTTGGCAAATTGGCCAATAAAATTTAGCGCTCGATCACGCGTATTGTCTTACTCTGCCGGTTATTAAACGCTTAAAAGCTGTTTTAAGAGTCATTCTGACCATGACACTTAGCCAACTTTTAAATTTACTCCCGTGTTTCACCGCCATAACAAAGCAGTTTCCTAGAGAATTACACTGGAGATGACTTTTGACAGTTTGTGAGGCAAGAGCTCGTTAGAATTAAGAATGACTTTTTCGGGTTCCGTCGGTGCTCCATTTCTCTCTCTTTCGCTTTTCTTTTGTGCTCAATGGTTCTGACCTCGATTGTCTTCAAACTTCCACGTAAAGATTTATTCCTCGATATTCGTGCGTTGGGGTGTCTTCGGCGAGTGTGCGACCCCGCGTGCACCCTTCTCACGTGTTGACTGGAGTTTCCCTACCACCGACTGACCACGGCAGCACTCTATTGGCTCCCGGGGACGAAAGTCTATCTCCCCTCCCCATCCCCCCTTAACATTTATACTAGATTTAGGGGAAGAGGGATAAAGTTGACCTGGGGGTTGACCTGGGGCTCTTTCGTCACGAGTGATATAGTTTCCTCGTGCCTCCAGCTGGAAATAGGAGAAGGAATAAAGAGAGAGATTCCAGCGATGAAAGGAAAACAGAAATGAAAGTTTATACTTTGTCAAAATAAAATGTTCCAAGATTTATAGGGTGTAGATATCCATTTTTTTTCAAATTTCTGTTTTCAATGCTGGGGGAAAAAAAGCTGGTTGAGAATTACTATTTTTTATCATTTATTTCAGCGCTGGAAAAATGTTAGGCCCACTTGAAAAATTTAAAGAATGTGGAAGCCAAAAGCGAAAAAAAATTACAGTGTCTCTGCTCTATATGATAAATGTTTAAGCAATTTATAGCTAACTTAAGTGCTAAGCGGGTTCCTAAACAGTCATGACAAAGCAAAAGGTAACATGTAATGAAATTGGCTTAAATAAATTTTCAAGTAACGTTATATATGCCTTTTAATTGCAAACAAAAGAGATAGTGCAATGGTTAAAGCATTTCAAACAAAAGAGGTTTTTAAATCCTCTTTTTTCTTTGTCTAAAATTTTTTACGATGGAGGAAATATAAATCGCTTAAGATAAATCTACATTCCTAAAATTATTTCTATTATTTTTCTAATCCCTTGTTAGAATACGTAATGTTTTACTCATGTTCCTTTGCAGCATCACTGATTTTGTCTTTTAGCAAATATCGTTATTTTAATAATTCACTTATTAAAAAAAAATTCTGAAATTGCGCCTGCTTTGAGCATACATTTTTATGTAAAGTGATTTAGAATCTCAATTAGAGCGTTTACGAAATGTGGTTGAGTTTAATATTATATATGATGTATACAAATTATCGCCTTTTTTAATCGCATAAATATATCCTTTATCACCAAACCCGGCATTTAATATGTGTTCAATATCGTCTGATTAATAGAAAAAAGAGATACAGATGACAAATAACAACAAATGGCAATTTTTTTTACAATTGGTTGAACAAAAAATAGCCATCATCAGCTTCAAGACAGGTGCGAGCCACCTTATACGCCACCACCGCCTTATACGCCAACTTGCATAGAAGCGTAAAGTTGGTAGACATAATCTCTCTTGTAATGCTTCGCTTCACATCTTCTAAAGTACGAAAATCCCGTATGCATAGATAACCTTAGAGACACACGTACAGGAAAGAAAATCTAGTAAATTAAATTGCATAAATATGTTTTTCTACAAACAAATGTATTATATGTTTAGCATATAGAATGTATAATCTCGGGTTGCGTGATAAAATGATCAGCTCCGTTTATGAAAAGACTGATTTCCAAAACCTGCTTTTTCCACTTAAGCTTGAAAAAGTGTATTTTTATTAGATATGATTCTGCAGGAGAACTCATTTTGCATGATACATCTGCCTTGGAAAATAACTGGGTTCGGAAGAAATTTTTATTGCTCTATGCAGAGAAGTTCAAAAGGTTTCCAAAACACCAGATAACAATAAAAATAACGCGTTTTGGAGAAAGCAGGTTTTGTAAATCAACATTTCATATAATCTGTTCAACGAAAGAAAAACTATACTTTGTCCAACGAAATTTTGACTGGGCGTGCCCAATTAAATTTCTAATTTCAATTGTTAGATATTCTTAATTTTAGTTCGTAAAAATGTGTAACAATTGAAATCGGAAATTTAATTGAACACGCCCAATCAAAATTTTGTTGAACAGAGTACAGCTATATTCAATTGAATTCACTAATCTTTCTTTCGTGGAACAGTCTCTAGTATTCGTTGACGGATTGTAAAATAATGATTGCTAAAATGAATCATTAAAGAACTGTTGTAAGGCGTTGCAATAATGGTAAAAGTTATCAGCTCCGCTCTCGGATAAGTTCATGTAGGCTATATAGTCAAATATAAATCCTGCAAGTCTTTTTTTAATCGTTATCTTTTTTTATCTCCTAGGTAATATACAGGGTGTTTACGAACTCTGTGTACAAACTTTTAGGGATGGTACAGGACCTTATTTATATGTTACCAAATTTATTTCGACTGAGGGTCGACTCCCCATATATTCTCTATTTTTTTCGACCTCCATATATATTCTCGACATAATGAATCCTTGATACATAAAAAATGTTAAATTCAAAGACAAGAGGCTGTGAGGCACGCGTTGCTGTTCATGGTCAACAGTTTGAACGCCTTTTGTAATTTTACAAACATGTAGTAATTGGTTATTAAAAACGTTATGGCCATCGGTATGAAGTTTTCTCTTTTTCTCAGTTTTCTGGAAATATATTAACGAGAGAGAAAGCCTATATTATGAGGAAACCTCAGACAGCCGTTGTATGTATGATGTTTGACAATTTTTTTATGTATCAAGGGTTCATTTGCCATCTCCAGTTTATTGACAAAATATATTCAACATAAAGTCCTCTACCACCCCTAAAAGTTTATACCCACACTTCGTAAACATCCTGTAGATCTTCTGTCACTTTTCTATAAACCGGGCGTCATCTCTTCTGTGGCGCCTTGATAACAGAAAAGTCCAATTATAGTAATGTCAAAGTCTGAGGAGATTAGTCAAAAGAATTTCATCTAAATAAAAGAATTGATCTGATTATGTTTACCATTGTGGCCACTTCATAAACAATCTTTAAGTTACTACAACGTCTATGTTTATGAACACAGTCTGTGTTCAATTACTTTTGTATCTATTGTGTAGTCGTTATTCTTTATGGCAGTGAAATCAGTTCTACAAGTTGGGTATATTTAATTTTTTTTATCACCACCACTACATTATAAAATAGTTATAATATCTCACATCTAGTATGTCTTGTTATGGTAAGGACTCATTATTACTTATTTTAGTTACCAATGCAGCCCAATGAATGCTAATATTCTATGCTGCTTCGATGCTGTATTACAAAAATTTCATTGAAATAATCAACAATGTGTTATTAAATTGTTTAATTAAATGCAGTGTAATGATAAAATGAAATTAAATTTTCAATTAGAATTTTTCCTTTTTTCCTCTCAATAAGTGAGAGAGAGAAAGAGAGAGAGAGAAGATTGAATTTTTTTAAATATTGATAGCATATTTTCAGTATTAAATTTTTTTATGCATATAATAAAAAATATGCCATTAATCTAATATTAAAGATTGCACGTGAAGTATTCGTGATTGGCTAGAAATAGATTAATAATAAAGTATATTTCAGTTTCATTTGAAATAAAAATATAATTTGAATGGCTTAATTTGAGTTCATATAAAAAACAACCATAGATTAAGTTAATATTTATTATCGCTTAATTTGTTTTAAAAATTTCAAACAATTACGCCCGAATATCTGCTTTAGGAGTAATAAATTAAAATTTTTCAAAAGAAAAAAACCAAATACAAAAACAAACTAAGTGACAAATCAGCCATCCGAAACCCAAACACGAAACAAGTAACAAAAAAAATGATTCGCTAGCGTTTAAGCAGTAAATAAAGCGTATGGATATTAGTCATCAACCTAATAATTTCGCCTCGTTCAACACTGAGCGTCGAAATACTCGATTCACCTTCCAGCTACAAAACGGTTCAGCGTTGTTTTAGGAAACGAGAATTTCCCACAATTCCTCTCGCATCACTCGCAATCGATTAGGGTTGCCGGTACACACACACACTCCCACACATATCCCTCGACCGATGCAACTACCCCACCCACCTCTGCCCCTCTTCCCACTCCTACCTCCACCTCCTCCTCACCGCTTAAGTCCCAAACCTGATGAAGGGGTTTGTTTGATGTCTAATTGTGATGAAACTACGGAGTGTTAATGGCCTACCCCCCTATTCCACCCACATTTGCAGGCACAGAGCCCGCTGTTTAAGGGTTAACAGCCATACGAAGTTCTCTACTCGTAAAAGGACGTCAACTGCGAAGCGAATCGCCTGATAGTGGATAGGCCGAACCGTTTTATTAATGAAACTCGAATAAATTTTCCTCTTTTATTTCACTCTTCCCTACTTCCTGTTTTATCTCCTTGTCCATCCATCTGTAATTTAAAATGATTCTCGGTTGAGGAAATGTCAAATTCTCTGATGATAATGAAATCTGATGAACGTATCTGAGCACATAGAATTTACTTCTTCCTCTGATTCTTTGCTCGTTATTGCAGGTTTAGGGAGATGGGGAGGAGGGTTAAACCGAGAAGGAATTTTAAGTGCTTTCCACATAACTACCAATAAATGGAACTACGGTGAAAGGTTTTGTTGATAATAATTATTATTAAAATTTTCCACTTTACCATAAGCGTTTTTTTTTAAATGAGGAGAGGAAAATGTCCCTTCCTTCTATACTTGAAAAAATTATAGTTTAGGTGGAGTCAGGTGGGGTAGAACTAATTCATTACTATTATCAAGAATTATATCAAAGGAAATCATTAGAGATTGTTTATAGTGATAAACCTGCACTTTTTTCCGCTATACAATTTAAGGAAACAGAAAATGCAACAAATGTGCATGTTGTAAAAAATAACGAATTCTTAATTAAATATATATAAATCTATTGAAGTAAAAGATATACTGGCACTATGAAATATATAAGGCTTATCTTCTGAAAATTGGATAAAAACCTAAAATTCTTTAAATTCCGATTTCCAGCTTTAATTCATGAGAGTAAAATGATATCTAGAAAAAAAATTTTTTATCCCGTGTGTCCCAAAAGTCACGACTCTTGGGGAATATTGGAACGTTGCAGATGTAAAATACAAATAGTAGAATAAGTAATCTTTGTTTCAGGTAAGAACTTTGGAATAACTGAACAAGTGAATTAATTTTGTGTTGTGCAGGTAAACGAAAGTAGATGAAATGGAAGCTGCGAGTGGAAAATACACAATGCAAGTCTCAAGAGGGATATCAATTTGAACATTTGTTGCCGTAATTCTTTTCCCACATGAAACAAAGGGTATAATACGCAAACTTATTCATCTATGTTTGTTCTAAATCTGCACCATTTCAATATATTCCCTCTGTGTTCGGACTTTTGGGACACCCTAATATTTATATACATTCATATTATTATCTAGAATATGCTATGATATTTGTTTATCATTGTTTCTAGAAAATTCGGCAAAGCTTGCAATAGGCTTAATTATTTTTAAAATGAATTGAAAAAGAGAGCTGGTGTCATGTGTGCTTTAATAGGTAATACTTGATTTTTAATTTATGAATGATACTTTAGAATCTGCAATAATTGTAGAGAACGTTAATTTTAATAAGCAGTAAACTCTAGCGAATTTCTTTTTTCGAAAAAATAAAGACTGCGTTAAAATAGACAAAGGGGTTCGTAATAAATTCTGGATATGTTACAGAATATTTTTTCCAGTAAACATAATTTTGGCCCCTTGCCATTAATCATCTTCAAAATTTCTGTTTATCCAAACCAATGAATGAAGCAAAAAATCGACTGCCAGGTCTTATAGATAAAAAATAAAAACTTTATTTATAGTAACGAGTACTACTTTGTCAAATACGATTTTCAAAGAAAAGCCAATTTTTATTATCCCACCCGATACTCATATTATACTTGTACATTAAATGGGCTATTGCGCCGGTAGCCGAGAACAAGCTTCAGTGTTCTCGAGATTCTCGTCCCGTGTGTTTATCCTTTATTAACCATGCGAAAGGCGTGGCATTTATTATTCCTTGTTTACCAATAATAAAATCTAATGATAAAATCTCTTAATTGGGGAAAATGCATATGACCAATTACATTTTGTCTAAAAAAAAAATTTGTAGCAACAAATGAAAAAAAATTATCTAAGAAATACATTAGTAAATCTTTATTATTTTAAACAATGTAATCTTAAAAATGCAGTGCTTGAATTCTATTTCAAATATTATTTTGCAAATATTTTCTGCTATCATTCATTCATCTCGGATAAATCACATTCTTCTTTCGATGGCAGATGACAACGTGCACAACACAGTTTGGGCGCTTAAGTAAATTTTTTTTAGTACAGAAAGCAATGCCTTTCCTGTCTAATTTCTTGTAGTTACTTTTCTAAAGTAGCATAAAAATTTACAGCCAAACTTAAAAATAACCTTTTACTGGGTTCTTGTAATAGCCCTGTACCAAAGCCGCAACGACATTGTAATGACCCATTAACAACCATTATTTCACTTAAATTTTTATTGGTGCCGTTAATGGGTCGTTGAGGGTTGGTTTCAGTTTGGGTTACAGGTTCTCGGTATAGCCCTTTATAACTTTTAGCTATTTCTAAAAGAAATTTCGTGTAGCCAGAAGACATCACTTCATCCATTATCAGTATTTGACCCGAAATCTGAGGTGAAATGTTGTTTTTATTATTGAATGTGATTACTGTTACTTTTGGCAATGACATGCTTGTAGGGGCTATTGATGTATGTTACAATTTATTAAGCCAAATTTATTAGACAATTTTTTTTTAACAAATAGTAGGGTGGGAGGGGGGCTGTCACGTTTTGGTATCAGAAGAAATCAGTTTTTTATTATAAGGAAATACTAACAATAGGAATTCAGAAAGTTCTGATAAAAATATGTAGCTGATAAAAAATAAAATAAACTCCGTTGCCAATTCTCTCAGTGCCTCTTTCAATGCAGATGAACAAATTCTGCTGAAATCACATAAAATTTAATTACTTGCTCAATTGGAAAGATAAGTTATTTTTATTTTTTTTCAGTCCATCTGCTATTTCTATATATGTAAAGAAATATTAAATAGTAATATAGCATATGGATAACATTACTCAAAAGAATGGTCTGAAAATTAAAGGTTTATATACATAAACACAGCGATTACAATCAAAAGTATTCAAAATAACTATTATTATTTTAAAATTTGAATATTCTTTATTTTCTTAAGAATATTTTGGAAAACCGAAACATCAGCCTGAGAGTATGAACCCGCGTGTAGGAGAAATAAATATTCATTTCTATCTAAACTATCCTTGAAAGCAGCTCGATTCAAGAATCGTTAGAGTCAACGTTAGAGATGTTTATATTTAGACTGACGATAATTATTAGATTACGAGGGCACGCTGTCTGTTGCGAGCGGACAGGAAAGGTCTTTAATGGGGAGATGCGGAACATTATTCTTTGCAATTGGCTTTCACTCGCTGTCGGCTGTGTTGAAGAAACTTCAGTCATCTCGCTACGGGACAAGGGAATCGCATTGTGTCGGCTGGATTTAGCCTCAGGCAGACCAACTCCTTCCACCTCCCTTCTGTTTCCTTAAAGTCTGTCGAAGAAAATGCCATTTTCTTCTGAAGGTTTCTTCAATGCATGGTTGCCATGGTTGAAGGGGAGAGGGGAGGGATGGAAAACTCGTCCGAGTTGATCTCCTAATGCAACTCGTCTCTCATGAATGGAGAGATCAGTCAGATCGAGAAGAGAACGTGTGCCTTCGTTGCTTTTATCCCACCCTCCTCTTTCCTTCTCTTTCTTTTTTTGTTCCTCTCAACCCCAAATCCCATCCGGTCTCCACTTGTTCTTCTTTAGGGTGGTTGCAGCTTTCTTTTTTTATATGTGTAGTTCTATATACAGATTATAGGGTTCTAAAATTCTGATAGCTAAAGCGCACAAGATCTGCCTTTTTTTCTAGGATTAAGTTTTAATTTTTTCCTCCCCTTGAATATCATTTAAATGTGAATGAAGTAGATCACTTTTAGGGCAGACGTCGTCTTTTTTATTTTCTTCTTCTTCTTTTTTTTTTTTGAATTGCTAGGTGTTTAAGCCGTTTTTTCTTTGATGAATATTCCATATAGAACATCTTCGTATTAGCTTTTGTTATGGTAAAACATTACTGAAATTCTAATTTAAAATTATAAACTAGCACAATTTACATACTCAAGTTAAAATTCTTTAGCTTTTTAAGCTTTAGTCCTGATCTCTCCCATGCAAACAAGGAAAAGTTAAAGGAATATTGATTAACCTCTGTAACTAACTTTTAATTAGTATTTTCGTCTTTAAGTTTAATTTCTAATCTTTATTTGTCTTGAATAAAATAATTAGTATATTGAATCTGTGGATATACAGTATAATAAAATAAAGTATTATCTTATTATATAAAATATCGGATATAATTCACAAAATAATAAAATAATAGAAGCAAAATCTCTTATTCCAAACACATATGCTTGGAATCTATGTGAAATCTCTAATTCCTATAATTTTATTTTATGTTGTGGAATAAGAGATTTGCTTTTGTTGTATTTGTTATATCGTGAATTATGTCCTATAATAGTAGGTACAGTCAATAAATAATGAGGCAAAAGATATCTTACAGTAATTATTTAACGGAACTCAAAAGTATAGTCAGCAGTTGTTTAGGCATTTAACCCATTGTGACGCTAGTCGCAGAATGCTATGTTAGTAGAAATCATTTGGCTGCTGTTTTAACCAATTGTGCACCCTCCTTGACTTCATCGTCCGTTTGAAACCGTTGTCCCCGCAGTGCTTTTTTGAGCTCACCGAAGATGTGGAAATCACGTGGGGATACTCTGGACAATAAGGGGGAGGGCTCAGGACTTTCCACTTGAACTTTTGCAGACGTTTCTTTGTTGAGTTGGCTGTGTGCGGTCTAGTTTTGTCGTGCAACAGGATGACACCACGAGTAAGTTTACCGGGACGTTTCGATTTGATTGCCTTCCTGTAAGCTCATATATTTTCTATTGAGTTAAAATCAGGCAATTGAGACGGCCAAACTAACAGTGTAATGTCTTGCTGTGCCTTTGTCCTCTTGAAGAGCCAAATTTATATTTGTCCTTCTGTACCACCTTCGAACAGGTAGCAACAGATTCTTTTTGGAAATTTGCGTCATTCTTTGAGCATTTAGGTTTCCAGTAAAGATGTACAAATTCCCAAATCCATTTTTTGAGAAGCAACACCAGACTTGGACATTACGGAGTGCTTAACAGTACGGTGAAAAATTCTGTTTGTGGGAGATGACCATATTCGACGTGGGGAATCTATACACTTCCTTACAAATGTCGATAATTTTTTTCATGTAGTGTGCAGTGGCTGTTTGGGGCATTTTCGAGCCTTTCGCATGCGAAAACAAGAAAACTGCTTTGGACCGTTTCGCATATTTCGCACTTATTGCTGTTTCATAGTTGCACTAAAACTGTTTTCATTCGAATTAGCCTATTCGTGCAGCGCGAAGTATAAGACATAATAACCATTGTTGCTACAAAAATTTTCCACTCTGTGTTGCCAAGAAAGTTATTGCGCGCACCCTTTTTTCTTACATAGGTGGTAAATATGAACATAATCAAAAACAAATTTTTATTATATTTATATTATCCTAGCATAAAATGAAAACTGCACTAGAAGAGTATTGTTAAAAATTAAATGTTTAACTTTTTCCAAATAATATGTACATCCACGATTATAAGCATGATTATAGGGGTCGATTTTACAAACTTCTTTAAGGAATAATAATTATTAATTAATAATCAATAAGCCTTTGAATACATTAAAAAGTTATATAAGCCTTATAAATATTAAGTTATTAAGGTAAGGTGAATTATTATTTTCATTCTTGACAGATTTTACATACGAAATTGTCGTCAATCTCCGAGTAATCGGCATGAGCCAACCTCTTGAAGATACATTAGCCTTAGTTCACTATCATGATCCTCAGAAATCAAACCAAGGCAGTAAGAGACCCAACATTAGGCAGCAGTTCAAGAAATTGATTTATCCAAAAAGTCAAGAAATGCCTAAAATCCTTTATCATGAATTTCGTGCTTAGTAGAGAAACTTAAAAATTACGAAAATAACTGTGATTTATAACAGCTGGTAACATTTCAAATCTGTTGATATATACAAAGTCTTATACAAATTCTTTTAAGAAATTAATTTAAGAAAAATGAAAAGTATATCCTTTTATAGTCAGCCATGTAATGCACGAGGTGAAATTTGTTTGTTTTTTGTAAGGTTAGTCCGTTTAGCCAAATGAAGTTAACTCATGTTTTTCGGGATAATTATTTTTTTTTTGGAAGAAATTTTTTTCTTCTTTATTCTATGATGAGCTTACTTTCGGTGGACTTCAAAGGAACGCGTTGAAATTTCATCATGTTTTTGTCACATGATCCTTTATAAATTTTCATTCGCTTCCACTGGTAATATAATTTCCCCTCCTGTTGTTCAACCAAGGTTGTTGTTTGATAAGAAGCTTTCCGGCGATTTTCACCTGTCCTTGGAAGAAACAAGCTACATAAGAAAATGATCTTATTCATTGCTTGATTTCAATAAAATCTTCAGAAAAATCAATTCAGCTGCTTATGAAAGCAAAGGAAATAAACTTAAAGTGTTTACGATTCAGATCTGTTCTTTTGCTAAAAATTCAAAGTCGTTGAAGACAGCACTATAAAGCTTTGGTAAACTTTTTTACGTCAAAAATTTTACGTAATTTGATTTTGTTAAGGAGCTTATACTAAATTATTTTAGGAAATGGACGAGTTTTTTCAAAGCTTAAAAACTAATATCATAAAGCAATCATGGTCAGTACGTAGTGAAGACTGCAGTAATTGAGGGATTGCTTTTTATATATGCCATAAAATATGCTTTTTAGTAAATTATTCTATCAAATTTTTCAGAATATTTTCTGGTTACCGTTTTAAACCGTTTCTGTATTTATTTGTCAATGTTGATAAAAATATGGACAGCTTTTCAAAAAATAAATATAACTTGTAAATTCTTACGGGTAAGGAAAATATGTTTATACCTAGTTTAATATTAAACTTTCTCGATATTTTTCTATATTTTCTCGATACATACGTACTTAAGCCTTTGAAAACCATGAATTTCCTGAAATCTAATTTTTCAAATTAATTTCAATACGGCTTGTGTTGCATATACTTTATTTAAATTTTTGCGGTTAGGTCTAGCAACAGTATTTTCTGTTTTACATGATGACATTTGTAAATAAAAAAGAGATTTATATGATTTAATAATAAATTATAATAAAATATTTGCAAAAAGATTTGCAATTAATGAGCTTTCAAAGAACTATATGAATACGTACGAACTATACTTATGAATATAGTAGACCTGTATAGCATAGCGTTTGAAAAAGCTTAAATATTTCAGTATTATTTTTTGTTATGCAAGTTTTGATTTAACAATCTACTCAACTGCGTAGTCCATATGGAGCTGTCAGTTAAGTAGGCCGGAAATGTCAATTCAATCCTAGCTTGCAGTAGCCAATAATCTCATTACATAGAGATATCATATTGCTTTCCTTTTTTAAGAAGTCAAACGACAACATCTTGAAGGATACATCTTCAAACATAATTGTACTCGGAGGGGATTGAATCCGTAGTCTTAAATGTCAGAAACGCTCATGTTTACAATTGAAGCCGTTTAATTCCCGTTCGTGTAATTTTGAACATTTTTCGGTTTTCTGCATGCGTTTTGTGATACTAGAACGGTAGCTTGCTTTCTGTATCTCTCGCTCATGTTAATATAGTCGAAATAGTTGAGACAATATTTACATTAACTTGGCATATTTGCTTTTCACTCTGTTAATTGAAACCAAACTAGAGGAATGTGGAGAAGTAATTAGAAGCCAAAACCTAATTAAGCCTCCCTTGTATTAATTCCAAAAGGGCTCTTTGAATTAGAACACTGCGGCCCCTATGATCCAGTTATTCCACATCACACAATTTAAGCTTAGACATGTAATTTGGGTATTTTATTTATTATACCCTCTGTTTTTGTCAGTAATCGAAATTGGAGTTCTTCATCTGTTGCATTCGATAAACTTTTGTCTTTAACTATAAGATTCTTGTGCCTATTATGATTCAGTAATTAACAAAATTAACAATTAAAATAACAAAATGGAATGTAATTATCCGTTTCCTCTTTCATACGCGTTAGGTTAGGTTTCATTTCAGCATATAGCTCAATTAAATATTTATTTTCGATGTTTGTAATCCCAAATATCATTATTTTCCTGAGGATGGGGATTATCTTCGACAATACTTATATTGGAGACTGACCTTACTTGATTTAATAGAGCGGCAATTAAATTTTTTAAATTTGAATATTTCATGAACTGTATTCGGAATTATAATTAACATGTAAGTTGAACACGTGATCCTTTTAGTATATAGTATATGCTTCATAGACTACAGTGTTACTATAAAAGATTCATTCGATTTCAAAACACCGCATTTTTCAAAGTATTGCACAAACAAAGACGTTTCATCCGTAAATGCTGATACCACTGCAAAATGCTCTGTTTATAAGGCGGTTCCTTTCTTTCATCTAACTGCACACTGCACTGCAATAACATGCGTATACATAACCATTAGATCTAGATCCCTAAGTTGAATGATCGATAAACAAAAAAGGGGGTAAGGGTGATATTGCCAGGACAGGATAATTAGGAAATCAAGTTATTTCCGAAAATGTGTAGCTGGAGAGCCTAGGTTTCTGAGAATGTTAAAGGGGACGATAATGTGAAAGTAAAAGTTTCCTCATATTATGATAATAATCCAGTGATTGCCGTGAAATTCACTGATTCTCCTTTCCCTCCATCACTCGTGCTGCCTTTTTTGTTAATTGGTCATTCCACTCAGGGATCTCTATGTTACGGTTTGACTATACATCTCGTGTATTCCAAAACACAGAAACTCTTTTCCTGTTTTGTCGCCTTTTTGTAGAGGCACTGCACTCGTGGTGCCAACTGGTGTATCACGATGGAAACTTGGTGTGTTTACGGTTCTGTTCATGTATCAATTATATCTCCTATGTGTAAAAGTTTTGAAAATGCATTTTTTTGAAATTCACTCCGTATCATATAACCTGGTAGCCTGAAATTAAACATTCAAAGGAATACAAAAGAAAAAAAAAACAAAAAACAAACTCATAAACCTCAAACTGTTGAATAAAGATCTCGAAAGGATCGGACATACATGTATTCTTAAGTTTTTGCAAATTCGTATTTTCGAAAATTGCTAATTTTTTTTCATTAATTTTTAAAATTAAAAAATATTAACATCTAAACTTTAACTTGCATTTTCTATAATAACCTTTAATGTATGATAATTTTGCCAGTTTTATTTATTATTGCGATATTAATCAGATGCCCAGTATTATAAGCCTTATACGGAATTTTATGATTATAGGAAATGTTGAAAATAATAACAGTATAAGAATGCATAAAGCCACTCATAGCAGGGGATTTATATGTTTATCGTTATCTTATATTTTTATAAGGATCATTTTCCTTTAAATTTCTTCTATCTAAATTCCCTCACCTTTTCTAATCATTGTTTTAATTTTTTTTAAATAAACCAACAAAAGTATTATATTCATTATAATTTTTGAAGTTCTTCGGAGGATTCGAATGTGCTCAACAATTCCGATAGTTTTGTGGTGGACGCTTTTATTTAGCTGCTTGTCGCCACTAATGATGGTTGAGCCATTCGGGTCGCGTGGAGAAGAATTCCACCCCCCCCCCCTCCGCTTGAAATCATCATTTTAAAGCGCCATTGCGAAGCTAATCGGCATTATTGTTTGCCCCAATTAGCGCTCAGCCTTGCTAAGCTCCCCAGCTGGTTCTAGGAGCCAGCCAAAGAACTTGTCTCTCTCTTTTCCTTTTAGCAGGGTGGTTGTGCCTTTGCACCGAAAGGTCGTGGGAAACCCATCAGTCATCGCTGCCGGTGGAAAGGAGGATGAACCCCCAACCCCTCCTCCCCCTCCGCACATCTCGTTCCCTTCGGTCTGTTCGGCAGCTGCTGCTTTGGTGCCTAGGGGAGTAGGAAAGGAGACGGCCAAAGTAATGTTTCAATACTCCGTCGACTCTATCGATACAACGATTAACTTCCTCTCCTCCCCCTAACGAAGACGTATTCTTCGAACTGTCAATAGAAATTGATGGGCCAAGAATTACCGCGTGATGCAAGCTGCTAGAAAGCCATTCACATTAACAAAGGAAATACAGTGGGGGAGGAGGAAACAATAGGTTGGCGGAACTTGTTAATGTTTTGCTTTTTTTCCTACAAAAATCGATGATATAATGCCATAATGTCCTCGTTAGTGCTCATATTTGAGGATTCGTGTAGGCTAAATTTGGACGAGAAAAGGTAAAGGATTGGTGTCATTAAGGTTATACTTCTTCGTAATCGCTCTCCGCAAGCATAAGATCATGCTC
Source organism: Rhysida immarginata (assembly GCA_023313115.1). NCBI lineage: Eukaryota > Metazoa > Arthropoda > Chilopoda > Scolopendromorpha > Scolopendridae > Rhysida > Rhysida immarginata. Next base: position 1,263,690 of record JAHWFO010003882.1, on the reverse strand, counting down.
TTTGTAGTAAGAACCAAAGAGAAACAATTTCAGTTGCAAAGCCTTGATACTGCAACAACCTCTGTATATCGAAATGAGGGACCAGTTGTTTTTTTTTTGTTTTTGCTTAAAACATTCGCCATAAAATTAGAAAAGGCACCTTGTAGCCTTGTCATAGCATTGAATAAAATTTGAATTTTAGTGAATGTAACTGTAGTTCAAATAGGAAATGTTAAGAAAATAATTGCGATTTCATAAAATTAAGATAAAAATATATCTCATAAGTAGATGGGGCCTGGAAAATACACCACATAGGGAAACCTCTAATCCACTAGGAGAATTGAAATACCGGATACGTATTTCGGGTACCAAGTAGCCATCTTCAGCGGTGAGAGACAAAAGTACTAGATAACAACAAAAGTTTTTGTCGTTTTTATGTTGCCATAAAAGGAAGTGATAGAAGATATGCAAATGAGTGTACAGTGTGGTCCAAAATCTGTCAGGGGGGGGGAGCAGGAACGTTAGCCGTATTAATACAGGGCTGTTGAGCATTCACATCAATCACATCTCGTGCAGAAGTAAAGACAAATGGAGGTATCGAAAGAGATTGTTAGATGTTTGCTTTATGAGTTCAAGGTGGGCATGTCAGCAGCAGCATCAAGTCGCCGAATGTGTCTTGCGTTTGGGGATGATGCTGTGAATAAACGCACCGTAAGGCATTGGTTCCAGAAATGCAGGTCGGGAGAATTTGCCATTTCTGGTGAACCCCATAGTCTAGTGTGTCTGCTGGACTAGACGCCAAATGGTTCATACGAGCTGCTATCAACTGGCCAAACCATCACTGGGACCTGTACTCCCGGCATTTGGAACGTGTGCAACAGGCATTCCAAAAGAAGGAGCCAGCATTGGTGAATCGCAAAGGGGTACTCTTCCTTCATGATAATGCCTGACCACATGTGGTGCGGGTGGCCAGGGAAACCATAGACTGGCTTGGCTGGGAAACTGTGTGTTATCCACCTTACTCACGAGATCTTGCTCCAACGGATTATCACCTTTTCCATTCTCTGGACAACCATCTTCGTGGAAAATCCTACACCAATAATACAGATCTGCGAAAGGTACTCACGGACTTCTTTGAGTCCAAGACCGGCAAGTTTTACAGCCAGGGGATTGATCAACTGGAGACACGTTGGCAGAAGATGCTAGATGTCAATGGGGATTACTTTGGGAACTAGCGATACGCTACTTTTTGTAAACATCATTTTTTTTTCGGAATTATAAACGGTAAGAACTTTGTTGGTTACCTAGTAAAAATGAAATTAGAGCCATAATGCTAGTGAATAGACAAAGGAGGAGGGGGAAAATTGCCCAGAATATCTCCCATTGGTTAAGCGGAAGGGATATTAACGACTTATGGACATGGTTATAACAATAAAATAAGAGGAGACCTCTTATATATTCTCTAGCACTAAGGCTCTAATTTCTTTTTTACTTTTGTTTCTCACCGCTGAAAATGGTTACTTGGAAGCCGAAATACGTATTCGGTATTTCAATTCCCTCTTTTGTTTGTTCCATTCCACAGTTTTTGTTTAATTTTTGTTGCTATTGCTGGATGTTAATTGCCGTTTCCTTATCTTTAAAATGATATCATTCCATTTACATACTCAAATTAGATAATGAAAGAAGCCTAGACCTTGCACGACCAACCCACGGGCAAAGCCAGGATTTATATCGGGTGGGGTGGGGTAAGGTACCTGCATAGGATTTGAGGGGAGGAGGCAAGGCAAATACATATGTAAGAAAATTATCTGGCAACAGTGCACCAAAAACCAGCTCCATCTTCCAACAGTTCCAGCAATATTCCAAATTTTTCCCCGTGTACATCTCATTTCTAGCAATAATCAAATATTTGTATATATTGATGAAAAATAGGAAAGAAAATTCCACAGCCTGGATTCGAACTAGGAACCATTGGCTCATGCTGCCAACGCGCTAACCAATTGCGCCACTGGAGACATGAAAGCTAAACGTTATTTACATGTACTTAGGGCTTGTGAACAGCTGAGGTATGACGTAGGATAAAACCCTCACAGAACATCCATGAATTATTCTTTAATTTGTATTGCTCTATTTAGGGAAGTGCAGTTACCCTTCCACCTGACCATCTTGGCTACACCCATGTATCCAGTCCAGAAATCTAGAAATCAAAGGTGGACGCAACTTCATTCAGCAGCAGTATACAATTTTCCTAATCTCAGACATACTTTCTATCGGTTTTATCCTTTTTATTCTTGTTATGACTAATTCTTATTTGTATGAGTATCATTAAGAGTACGGGTGTCTCCATTTCAGATAAAACGAGAAGTTTATAACATGAGAATTGGCAAAGACTCCAATCGAGATGACTTTTACAAAAGTTTTATTATTGAATGGCTCTTTTTAATTTTTGGCCGACCTTTGAGGGAAACTTTATCAGATAAATTGCATCACTTTAAAATAAGACTTCAAAATTGCAGTCAATGAATTATTGACAGAATAAAAACCAAATAAAATAAAAGCAATGAATTCAAATCTCACGTTTGAAACCATTCGTTTACTTGGAAAGGGATTGTATGTAATGATATTTTTCTCACCATAGAACATTAACTTACCATTACGCTTGCAGAATGAAATTAAGAGAAAATTCGAATTTGAGTCAAACTATTTATTAAAATTACGTTAATATTTTATACACAAATATATTTGAGCGTTCTCGGTAGTCAAAAAATTTTTTAAAAGTTAGAGTATAATTAATAATATGTGTAAAGTATATCTGGTGTTTGTGTATCTCTCTGTAGGTGCGTACGGCTGTGTGTTTGTGTGTAGACGGATTTAATAGACTCATGTTAGTTGAACTGAATTGAGTGTAAATTGATAGGAATGTGCAAGTGCATAACCATTGCTCGTGCGTTCATTCATCCATGAGTTGAACATAATAATTTCATCATAATCACCGTGTTCCAGGATGGCAGTTATATTTCGGCAGTCCTTTAATTAAGTCATTAACCTTCGTTTTACTTGGTCTAAGCATCACTTGTTTTACGGTTGTTTAGTCGGATAATGATGTAAGGCAATTATTAGCAAGTTTGAATACTGATTTAACGATGCTTGGAGCTTAAATTCGAAAACCTTTTAAGACACCGCATTCACATATGCAATCGCCCTTTGTGTGTATTTGGGGGGATATATTTCTCAAATGGTATACGAGTTAACTTGTTTTCTTGGTCTAGTGAATCCGATTTCAGCTTTCATTCAATTTTGAAGCAGTTTCGATCATCCTTTGTGCGCTTTTCCCATTCAATTTTTGGAGTAATTTGGCCGTTGTTCTAATGCCTAAAAAAGTGCTTTAAAGATTTCATAACTTTGAATTTTGATGTTGTTTAATCATTCATTAAATAAACGTGTCAGTAGATTTATGTATGGAATAAAGTGACAAAGTCGCTAGAAAATATAAAAAAATAAGAAGAAGAATAAGGCCTATATAAAAATGATGGTACTAATGATGAAATTAATGATAATTCTAAACATTGCTTCAAATGCATTAACATTTGGACAATCCCATTCGTGCAGGTAGTAGAAAGGAGATACGAAACAACTATTAAAAATTCTACGAACATTGAAAAAAAACAACAACAAATAAACCATTCTTTTATAAAACAAAATGTTATTTTTATGATCAATTAAAAGAAATGGAATATTAAAAACATTTTTAATATTTCGATTGCCTGAACATACTTTCTTGCATGAAGATGCCCTGATGAAAATTGATAACGGAATTTTATATACATTGTATATTCAGAGAGGTTCTCTGTAAGTTACTTTATGTAATGAGTTTCGAAGAGAATGCAATATTATGCAATATGGGGATAATTCAAATGAAACAGAGACCGCGGTATAACTGACAGAATATGAGTAGTTTGGCAATATCAGTAAACTTACAAAACAATTCAAGCAGTGGTCGTACGATAGTACCTACACGGTCACCCACATTGTTCAAACAACGATCCCAAAGTTGATGGGCTGGAGGAGGACCATTCCTCCACAGTAGCACGCACTTGTAGACCAGAAGTGAAGTGCCGTAGTTTTAAAGCTTTTTTTACCACCAAAGATACAAGCAGTTATAGGAGCAGAGGTCCGGAATGTATGCTGTGTCGCATAAATTGTGGCATTGTTGTCTTTGGACTGCTAAAATGGTTTAAAGGAAACAGCGTTGCAATCTGTGTAATTTGTTATAATGCTTATACATTGCTCAAAACAATTAGGGGATATTTTCCAAAGTCTGCTGTAGTTACATTACTCCAGGAAGGCCTTCTATGGGTTATGTGACAAATAAGCACCATTTTAGCCCTTTTTGTATCTGCCGACTTGGAAAACGGTTCCAAGAAACAGGTCAATATTCTAGGAGACCTGGACAAGGCCGTAAGCGTAAATCAACTTATTGGCAAGACCGTTACATTGTAACATCCTCATTACGGAAACGCACTGCCACTGCAAGGGACCTGCAAAATGACCTGACTGGAATGGATTTGTCCGACCAACTGTCTTTAACAGACTTATGCAGCCTTTCTGAGACCAAGTCGACCAGCACGCGGTGCACGTTTGATCAATGCGCACAAATACGGGCACGCACTTAATGCTGGTTGGCAGCTTCGTCACTGGAAGCGTGTGCTGTTTCCAAATGAATCTTGGTTTTGCCTGATTCGTTATAGACGTACCGTGTATACAGACACATAAACGAAAGGTAAAACTCAGCAACGATGCAAGAGTTCGATTGATTCGGATGTAGCTCAGTTTTGGTGTGAGATGGAATCTGTATTGACAACCGCACGGACCTCGTCATCATTTCTCAGAATTTTAACAGCCAACGTTACATTGATGACATTCTGGAGTGTTATGTTGTAACTGCTGCTTATGGTATTGGTCCAGTATTCGTGTTAATGCAGGACAATACCAGAACAATTATGGACTTCCTCAGGGAATGCCAAATCACGGTTATGGAATGGCTACCAATGAATCCTAACCTAAAAGCAATCGAGTTTGTGTGGGATATTCTTGACAGACGTCTTCGCAAGCATCTAGCTCCACCAAAGACTCTGCAGCAGCTCAGTGAAGCCCTTATCAAAGAATGGGATGGAATACCATAAGAAGACATCCACAAGTTCATTTGGAGCATACAAAGAAGATGTGAAGCTGTAATCTGTGCTGGTGGAAATCAATGAGAATTGTTTTCCAATACACCGGTTTACACCTTGTATTGAGCTGTGCATAATAATAAAAATGGACCATTATTTTAATTTCGGCTTTTCATGGAACGCTCATCTCTATATAATGTATAGAAACACTAATTGCTTTATCTAAACTTTGATAACTTTTAAAACAACAATTTAAAAAACTACATTAAAGGTATTAAATTGTAATATTTTTTTAAATGAACTTCACTCTTATGTCGTTTCTCTTTTTTTGCAAATACGAAATTCATCTTTCAGAGCTGTTTTATAAGGTATTATAGGTTGTGTCAAACATTTTAACATTTTCTTAACCTATTCAAAGCTAAACTGTAAATAGAAGTTATTGTCTTGTGTTGCATCTGCTCATCGCACTCCATTGAAAATGTGAACGAGTTTTGCGATGAATCTTAATTGATCTTTTCGCGTGAATATCTCTGCTTCGGAGGCACTTCCTCTTCCGTTTGGATTAAAAATTTTAAAAATAAAAAAGAAAGGCTCTTCAAGCATTTCGTTTGATGTGAATTCAATACAAAACGCTGCAACATAATTTTCACCATGTTGTTCGGTGCATCGGCGTTATGTGGCAATTTACAGGCATTTAAACAAATTAACGCTTTGAGCAGAAAATTCATCCGCCCCCGCTTTAGAAAGGGAAAAGAAAAGGGGAGTTTGGAGATTAAAGGAAGAAGATGATAGTGATGACGACGACGACGATGATGATGATGATGATGATGATGATGATGTTGGTGGTAGTGATGGGATGGCTTTTGAAAACGATCTTGTTGAAATGCGTGGCGATGAACGAAACAGATAGGAATAATTATTTCCACAACTCAAATGGCGAAATAAAGAAGAAAGGAAAATGGGGAAGACAAAAGGGAATTTGAACTCCTTCCAAATTTGACTCGTTTCCTTCGCAGTTGGGCCATCACAGTTTGAACTTGCAGGAAGATGGGAGTAAATAAAAGAAAATATCTCCTATCGACTTTCTAAGATTTAAAGATAAATTGCCAGTGCATTTTACTTCGTTTTTTAACGATTAAACGAGTTAGAAAATGAAACTCGCTAAACACTGCTGGATACGCTTGGTTGAGCATTTGAATTAAAACTTCCCAGTACTATTTTTATTTAGAAATTTATTACTTTAAAGCCACTATGAAAGAGCAACTGAATTTTAAAGCAGACATATCACTCTAGATAAAACGAGCAATTTTAAAATCGAGTTTACGATCCTGTTTTCAACTCAAAAAAAAAAGAAATAATGCAGTCTGTCTAATGAAGCTAGATTAATTACATGGTGGTCATAAAGTTCTTTTACCCGATCAAATACGAATAAACTCTCGAAGATATAAGAATAGCACCTATTTATTTGGTCCGCGTGAATAAGCAGCGCCATAAAGTTGATATATAGACATAGAATTTGAAAGATAGATATGGGAAACGAAAGCTTTGCTCGAGTGGTTTTTATCACGTTTCTCATAAGAACCATTTAGTTTTAACTTTTTTTAGTGATCAAGCATGGTGTCAACTCAGTGAATCTATGAATAGACTGAGTATGCGGATGTTGCTACAGAACATCCAAACGTGCTGCATGAAAGACCGCTTCAGGCGTGTTACTAAGTGTCGCCTCAAATATGTATCGTAATGTTCAGCTGTGCAAAGATAAAAAAAGACATTTTGAGCATTTTCTGTGAACTCATCTGTTAAATATAAGACAGAGCACGACTCAAGAATTCATTAATATAATGTATGTACAGTCTAAGTTATTTAAATCTTTCGCGTAAAAGTCCTTATGATAACCCTATAATTCATGAATCTACGAGGTGTTTATAAATGATAGCAGCCGTTCTATTAACATTGAGGTGATGAGTTCCCTTATGTAAGAGAAGCGTAACTTTAAGTTTTGGTTGAATTGCCCGCCATCGTAAAATTCTAAATTTATGTCTCCTTTTTCTTTGTGGAATAAACTGTGACAGGCTACACCTATTTGGATATGCTTGAAAATTAGCTTATACCACAGGCTATAAACAAACAGTTCTGACTTCGTCTTTTAATAGTCCAAAACTTCTTGCATACCATCCTGCCAAACCTTACAGGAGCTTATGAAACCTCTGCACTCATTGTAACTACTCTGAAAATGAAATGACAATGTTATTCTTACAAGTGAATGTAACTTGAAGCTATCAGAAACCCGTCAATGCTTTGACTTATATATAGAGTGTTATTAATACTAATCCATTATTTATAAAATTTCAAGGTACATAGTCGTATGATGTACAAAAATTTTCATAAATAAAGTGAAGGGACTTTTGTACATCTCTCCCAGCTTTAATCGATATTTGACTTCTGTGTTTTTAACCCGCAAGTCTAATCTAACGTTATCTACTCAATACGACTTAGAGGAAAACTTCCGCCAATAAAGGATCAATGTGCGGATACCAATCTTGTATTTATACACAACTGTAATATACAGATGGCCATAATTAAAATGGACATGTAGGCCCAAATAATGAAACTCCATTGAATGAAATTCAAGCAAAATTGGGACAACGGGGTTTTGATTTTTTAAAAGAAAACCAATATATTCTTTCTTTCTATAGGAAGCACCTCATGGTCTTAGAGTAGACCAAATGCGGTTCAGGTTTTGGTAATTAGACTCTAAATACTTCCTCTTTATTTATGACCAACCAGTACATAAAATGCAACCTATTTTTGAATCTTTAGCGGAAGTGAAGTTGAAAAGACTATTTATGACCTATTTATGTTTGTTCTATACAATTAATTTATCTTCAAAAGCAGATAAAGAGTACGATACCTAGTAATTTATTAGATTTTGCAGTAACCAATTGTAGAACATTTTCGTATTAGTCAGAATTTATTGAGTAGCCCTTTAGAAAATGAAAATCGATTAGCCTTTAAGGAGTTATATAAAACAAAAATTAGCGAAACTCAATGAAAAAATTCGATATAAAACTTAAAAACACACTTTTTAATGATGCGTTTCTTTCATAAATACTTTTATTATCGGGAAATCTTAATTGGTCTACTCGAAACCAATAGTAAAAAAGTGATTTCATTAATATTTATATGTAAATGAATAGGTGGATTAAGCAATTAATTCAGAATGACTGTTTTTCTCGGTTACCACACTGTTGTAGCTCGACAGTGCTTTTTAGAGCGTATAAACTCAGATGAGTTGCTTGAAAAGGAAATAGTACAATAAAACGGAATGGGTTTGGGAGATTGAATAACAAAAGTAATCGAGAAGTCTTGAGAGTTGAATGAAAAAAATGAGCACATAAAAGCGGAGCTTTTGGCAAATTTCCTTGCTTTCAATTTCACAATACTTGGATTAATTTTAAAGAGATTCTGAGATTCAATTTAAACTTTTCTCTTCTCATCAAATTGTTCAAGTCCTCTTAGCAGCTGATCAATATTGCGGAAAGCGTAATCAAACGTACTTTTCTCATATAGTAATTCGAAATCTCATTAATGTAGAAGAGATTAGTTTTCTATAATTTTTTCAGGTATTTATTTATACTTTCCCAAAAAGCATTTTTAATGATTATAAACAGCTTCATCAGAAAAGATAATGCAAATGAATACAATATAAATAATGATATGATTACTTAAGAGTTTAAATTAATTTTTGAATTAGAAGAAAGTTTTTTTTTAAACTCTTATATGAAAAAAAAAAGACAGCAATAGTTCACTGTAGCTTCTCTGCAAAACTGTGGTAGCCATATGGGAAGCATTTCAGGGAAGCTTTTTATTAGACGATGTCAATAGAACTTTTCAGAGGTAGATGTCAATAGCTGTAAAATGATATCGCTGAGGAACACACTAACAATATTACCTACATAATCTGTCGAAAATTAAATTTTTTTTATTTAGCCTCAACAACTTATTTTGTTTTGTTATTTTTTATTTATTAACTTTATTATTTGGTGTTTTTATTGCTATTAAACAATTTAGAAAGCCTTATGTATGTTACCGGAAATGTTGAAAAGCAGGTATTGTATAGAATGCCAAGGAAATATATAGAATGCCTGAAGTCTTTAGGCAAATATAAAATGCCTGATTTTTGTGATTATGTTGCATACTTTCCTAGCTACTCTAAGTATTAGCTAGGTATTAGTACTAGTACATTCTCGGCAAAGTATGAAAATATGCCTTCATTAGTACTGAAAGGGTTTTTGAAATGAACGAAGAACTATGGCATTAAATAAAGGATATTCTTATTTAAAAAAACAACAACTCGAAAGCAGAAGTGAGATTGATCTACACGTTACAATAAGGAAAGGCTAGAATGACATTTTGAATTATACCTAATTTTATTTTTCAAATAAAATACTTCATGTTTTGGCACTTGGTTTTGCACGAATCATTGACTGTGTTCTGTGGACTGAGAGGCACCAGCAAATCGGAGAGCTATACATGGTCGTGGACGTTATCAACTCTTAATAACTCCTTGGGCACACAGTGAATTGTGATCTCCCATAGAGTTGGATCAAGATTCCTTGTGTAGTTCAAAGACGGTAAAAGCAGTCTTCTGTCACTGTAATAGGCGTGACTACAATATCTTTATTTGACACCTTTTTTCTTATTTTTTTTGGCTTGGCTCACAAAGGTGAATGTACAGTTCAATATCATGGCCAACGTCCAAATGAGCCAAATAATTCAGAATCTGTGAGATAAAACTGAACAGCGCTGACGCCTTCTTTAACAGGATAAATCAACTTTTATTTTCTACATAGCTTCTTAACCTTTTTCACATCGTCCATTAATGTTTGGTAATTTTAGTTGATTATTGGTGATTAGTGTGAATATTGGCATTGTATAGAATACCTATCAATAAATAACCATTTATAACTTTGCATGAAGTTTGTAGGCATTCTGTATATTCCCTAGATATTCTATACAGGCGGGTTTAATATATTATCCGGTAACATCATATACAATCTTATTAATATATTTTACCAGGTATTAAAATCTGCACTACGTAAAACAAATTAAATTTTTTAACAGACTTAATATCAAATTTCTGTAAATAGTTTAGGAGTGTAGCATTTCTATGTTTAATATGGAAGTTAAAACTTAATTTTAAGAGTTATTGAACTAAGAGGAATGGCTGAATAATGTATGAGATTGCTGGATTATGCTGTCTACATGGATTAAGAACGAAAGTTATGAAAAGAAAAGAGCATCGACTGTTGATAGGAACTGTAATCTTAATAGACATTAAGATCCGAATTATAGAATCCATATTCAGTGCCATTGCAGAAACATCAAATATACTTAACGTCTTCATGTAGTATTTACAATAGTAATATACCTCTTAGATTATCAAAATAATAAAAATAGCTTCAAAACTGCCGCCAGATGGAGAGTTGGCGTTGCAAGAGGGAGTAATTGCAGGACTCGGATTTCCTAAGTTTAAAAAGAAAATGGAACACTACGAGGATCATTGTTTTGAATTTTCTTCTGATAGCACCAGCTCTACCCCTGGCGATGAATTTTAAAACTTCTTCACATCAAATACCCCTTTCCTATACAAACACCAAATATGTAGCGTTCTATTTACAGGTTATTCCGTTCTATTCTCGCAAAACATTAAAAATATTTACTCTGTATTTTACGCAAATTCAATTTTAAGATGGGGTAGATATTATCAGGAAAGGTATTTAAAAATTAAATTATATTTATTTATATATCATTATTCCCATATCTTTATCGTCATCATGTGGGTATGGCAACTTTAACATACGAGCAATAATTTACTACTATATTTAAAGCCGTTCTATTTATTCCTTTCTCGGCACTATTGTTAGTGCAATCGATTCACACCAATTTCTGTCAAAAGAAATTGGGCCTACCCTCCATTCGTCGACCTCCCTTCGTTATCTCCTCCCTTCCTGGCGGTGTTTGCTCTCTATAATCACCGCCTCTGGTGACCATGAATGGGAGGAAGGTAGGTAGGTATGGGGAGCCGTGAAGAGGGGGGGGGGGGGGTAGCCGTGAACGACGACAATTCTTGCTCCTCCTCCTTCACTGCTCTTCTACTTCGATGTCACCTAGGAAACTAAGCGATTGGCGTTAAAACATTAGGAGCTCTGTCTGCCCGGCTGACATGAGTCTGATATGTTCATTGTTGTTGCATTTCAACGGGTCGTTAGCGAGGGAGATGTGTCCAGCAACGCCGAAAAGCGCTTCATTAACGGGATCGATATTAAATTGGGACGACAATTTCCCGTACAAGAAATAACTGCTACTTCCAACCCCTGTTTTCTGTCTCAGCCACCTATTTTTTTTTTTTTTTTTTTTTGTATTTTGGATTTTTCTCCCCCATCCTAAATGCGATACTAACGAACATAAATTTATCGTTCCGCTTATACCACAATGCAATTTTTAACTTTAAAAGTAGATAAACCGTTTACGCTTGATTTATGTAACTTGAAGGTTTATTTAATTATTTATTTTATAAATTGGAGAGCCTTGAAAGGGGGGGGGGTATGCCTGCCAGTGTATGAAAGTCTTTTATTTTTGCTTTTATATTTCGATTTCTTTATGACCACCTTTTCGTCTCAACTTTTAAAGAGTTCCTGTTCAGGAAGTAAAAACATTTTTCTCTTGGCTTCTTCACATAGTAAACTAAGTGATATAAAAGACATCCGCAGCACATAAGAGCATCTATTAGAATTTGATATCATTAAACATTATCAATCCAACACGCGATTTAGATTTATATCCAGAGCTCTACACGTTGTCATTTTCCGCAACATTTGATGAAATGTAGAGATAGCAAAAGTTTTAATCAATGCAATTTTAAAATTCACCTTGAGAACTGAGCCCTGTATAGCAACGCCTTTTAAGTAGTGAGATATTGATTATATTATTGGTTATGAAAGTTTATTTTGCTCTTAATCTATGCCTTACATTTTTCACTTCCTACATAGGCTTCTTCACATTGTTAAGTACTGTTTAAAGACAAGAGGCGGGTATGTAAATATTGACTTTTCCGATCTAACTTGACTTATATCAATAGATCATTATTTACTTTCATACCCACGAGTTGCGAGTATCTATGACCTTAAATTTTTATGGTTTTTAAAGATTGCGTTTTTTATATGATTATAAGGCGTTATAATTTAAGCAATACATAATCAGTAATGGCCTTTATAGATTTTTGTAGAAATCGATATAGAGGAAGTACGTGTTTACCTTCGTTATATTTACCGGTAGTAGTGGGAAAGGATTGAGAGTTGTATAGCCTAATTAATTTTGTGCATATACAAATTCTCTTCATATTTTTAAATTTTTTCTAAAGTGTCCTAAATAAAAAATATTTTTTGTAGACAGTCCTGTGAAAATTATTATGTTAAGCTTAAATCAATATTCTTTCTGTTTACAGTCTAGAGCGTATATATCTATTTTAAAAACGCTTTCACGCTCATTCGTTAGTTGAGATCGACGCATTACCTGTAAATATAAACACTTAAAACGCATTCGCAAACAACTAAGATATTTTATTCTCTATTCGAAAGAGTTGTATTTATTCCTTTTTTTATTTTCATTTTTGAAATAGCATTTAAAATTTTTTAATTGAAGCTCGTTAGCGAGTTATGTTCTGTGTCTGTTACAGCCAAAGCTCTCGAGCGCTCTTAGCAACAAACGAGTCTGACCATCACCAAGAAACAAACGGCCGACTCACCCTTTTTTTTATATATCCACACTAAACGGGGAATCCAGTAATGAAAACGTACCCGTTTACATTATTCATTTGTTTCACCGCTACTTTATTAATTCAACACTCAATAAGATTTTTTCTCTGCTGTTGCCTCGAAAGAACGAGAATCAATCGATGGAAAAGATTCCCTATGCAAACAGTTAACATGAATTTTAACCGCAGCTTTTCACAAACCAGGCTTGCGTTGTTTGAATTTCAGATCACTGCATATATTAATAGATTTAATGCCTAAATTTAATATATTTAAAAGGATATTTTGCTAATTTTTTGAGGAGCAATACAGTCCTAGATAAAAATGTAGGATCAGCCATAATGTTAAATACTACCCTGTTTGAACAAACATTTTGAATTTAATACGATTAGTAAACACCAATCTGATGTTGTCAGAAAAAAAACCATCGCAAACAAATTAAAGATACGGAATGGTTGCTTTTTGGAACAGTTCAATAAAAATATGTGGACAAATTTATAAGACTACTGAAACAAAACAACGAATTACGCTTCGTATCTACTAAAACACATAAATCGAAGGAGCTAATATCTTGTTTGGTTGCCATTTAAACGGATCACGTCGGTGAAATGGCTGGTCTTTGACTTAGCCAGGTTTTGTAGTTTTTCAAGAGGTAGACCATGTCATCCTATCCCTGTTTAATTGCTCTTTTCTTGTTCTTTACGGTGGTTAACCGCTTTCCGTTTGAGTATACGCTTCTCGCAACATCATCCCATGGATTCTCAATCGGATTGAGATCCGGATTACAAGCTGGCCAGTCCATAACTGGAAGTCCGTGTTCAAACAGTCACTGTTGAGTTGACAAAGCACGGTAAATGAAGGCATTATTGTGTGGAATAAAAATATCAGGATCATCTAATTCGTCTTTTAATGTCAATAGGTAATTCCCTAAAATGTCCTGACAGTCGTCTGCTCTTGATTTTGCGCGAACAAATGCAAAACTCGATTTTCCTTCTTGTACACGTCTTGAAAAATAGTCACCCGTCTGTCATGCCAATAGAATCTGATCTGATAGCATCGAGTCCATCTAGGTTAAACTTTTTTTCGTCACTAAAGATGACATGATTCCGCATATCGGAATTCCCAACGTAATTCTTTGCACAGATCAACCTAGACTCCTTATCCTTCATGATTAAGATAGGCTTGTCCAGTTTCAGGAAAGTATGATTCTTAGAAATATGGTAGAAATCTTACGGACTGACTTGTTGCACAAGTGACATCCTATGTGGTTCCAGGCTGGAAGTCCCCGAGCTCAATTGAACGACCCATATCTTAATAATACGAAGCAGATATGTTTCTGAAGATGGGTGATGCAATATAAAAAATTTACATGTCATTGTCATGCGACATTTGGTACATTCCATGATTTATGAAGGGTGTCCCTAAACTTTTGATCATATAGTGTACTTTCTACAAGATTACGATAGCGGTTGACCGGAATATTGAACCATTCCTCCTCGAGAAATGAATGAGTTCCTAAATCTTATAGGATGGATATTCTAGGATCTCAATCGGCGCTCCAGTTTACATCTGTGGAGGCTAGTGAAGTATGAAGATGTTATTGTCCACAAACCAAGCAGTTACATTGGAAGTCTTATGACACGGTCCTTTGTATTGCTGAAAGATACATATAGTCCGTTCCATTAAAAACGCCATCAGGTAGACAGAATTTCATTGTCTAGAATGTACAGATACCTATCGGTGTCTAAAGCGCATGGCACGACAAGCAGAGTTCCGAGGCCAAACCATAAAAAGCACGACCTAAGAGTCGTTCTCCAGACATCCGCCAGGCTCACACTTCTCCATCTGACCAAAAAATGGGGTGAAGTGATTCTGAGCTTGAGCCTTCCATATCCAGGCTTCCATATCCACTGTGTCGTCTGAGCGTGAGCCTTCCACGAAAAATCACGTTATAGGTCTCGGTTCTGAATGTTTTGGTACACGTTTGCATTCTGATCAATTCCTGAAACTCAAAGATTCAGCTGACAAATGGCGCTTTTTGCATATCGTTGAATTAGGTCGGTCATCCACTTCCGGGAGCACTTCCAGTTGACCCCTTGCGCTTCCATCTTAATATGGTATGACTAACTTTTGATAACTAATTTCTCAATTATTGAACGGACAGGAAAACATGCAATATGGTTCCTGTTATAAATTCTCGTTCAAACTCTGTTAGTTCCCTTCAAGTAGCCATTTCACTAGGATACAATTCCACTGGCTTGGGAGGACTATATACCAAGCATCTATACCAGTTAAAGACAAGTTGCTTCTAATTTGGCATTGCCTTACTTTGTTTTCGGAGTGTGTCTGGTGATTTTTTTTTCAAGTATTGTTCGTACGGTATTTGCTTTCTTTTTGCGATACTTTAAAAAACCACTTACAAAAGATGTCCCTAAATGAGCTGACAGTTTTCGTAAAATTTTCACCATTTTTGAAGTGAATTTTTACAATTTATTCGCATTATTCGATTATGCAGTTTTGCGTAATTTAACCTCAATATTTAATAATGACAGCATATGAAAATCTCTACTCTGGTTGTACCACGAAAAAAAATGGCGGCAAATTCAAAACGTCGGTTCATTTTGGGACACTCTTTACTATTTAAAAGATTGAAAAAACTCTTTAACCACAACAGTATAAAAAGGCATAGTACCTGTATACGTATTTCGAAAACTGTGTCCTTATTGCTTTCATCATGCAGCAGGGAATGCTACTATGTTTGATTTACTCCATCTAACGACAACTCCTCCCTTATGAATTATTTCTAAAAGCTGAAGAAATACTATACATTTTAATTTATTAATTTAATTATAATGCTTGACTCCTTTACTAATATAATAATGCTTATGCATTTAAGTTAACCATATGTCTTACTTTGCTGCATGGGTGTATTAGAATAAAACCTGACGGATTACTCCACTGAAATGCGGTGTTCCTGTTACAATTTACAATTCATAGATTCTGTAAGAAGGTAGAATAAGCAAGTTTTCCCCTCGGTTACCTTTATTTCTTAAAGTAAACATTGCTGGAATAAAAGAGATGTTAATACGAAGAGCTTCAATCCCAGTAGATGCTTTTTACTTCTTTCTCGTCTTGAATTCCTTACTCAGCTTTTGCCGTTTAATGAATTCGTGAGGGGGGAGGAAGAAGAAAAAAAATTTCCTATCCTTATCCGCCTGAACCTTACCCTCAACATAACGAACTTCGTCTTATCATTTCTTTTTATCTTTTGAATGAGATTTGCTTTAAAGGAGAACGGAGCAGAGAGGACGCGTCTAAATTGTGAAACTAATTGAGAAAGCAGAATATTTTGCCAAGCCTTGTTTTTTTTTTTTATCCTTTTTCCGTTTTTTTCTTCTTCTTTAATCCCATCTGTCTCCTCACCTCTCCCATTTCCCTCTCGATCTTAGTTCTTTTAAATTCCTTTACCCTCTTACCTCCTTACCCTCCCATCTCTACGTGAACAGATGGAGTTAATTCCCTTGGAAATATTCACGCCTTTCTTTCTTCAGAAGTTAGGCCTCGTCTCTCCGGAGATTTTTGTGGGTATTTGTTTGGCAGGGCAGTTTTCTCTTAGTAGTGTCTTCACCCTTCCACGATCTCTTTCACCAAGCGACTTATTCTGCTTAAACTCTTAAATCTTGTAAATGCATCTCTCATCTAAAAGACAACGGAATAATTCCTCTAAAAAAAGATGAAAGAACGGTCTTGGCAAATTTTATAAGCGATTTGCCGATTATTATAACGAAGTCCTCCTTTTAGTATAAAGAAGTCTTAGAATATTTTTGACTTTAGAATATGCACTCTCTTCTTTATTGGTAGGTTCTAAAAAGATTGGCTGATTTTGCAAGACAATTACGAGATGTGAAACGTTGTCGTTACTTGCCAATGAAATTGCTCCACCCAGCAGGTGATAATGGAAACAACTACAATTTAGAACAGAGATAGGAGCGATCACATGGACATTGCCTTTCTTATATTGCATGACCAGAAAACAGGAAAACAATAACATAAATGATGTTGTTCCAGAGATTGAGATATTGGCGTTTTCATTTTCCAAAAAAAGTCTGTTTAGACACTCTTTCATCGACAACATTTAATGGATATGATGAGCTGGTATATGATCTTCTTTCCTGAACAGATCTTCACACATTTACGATCAATTGAATGCTAATCCTTGACGTGTGAGTAATTTCATTATTAGGCAGTATAATTCATACATTCATTAACATTAACGAGCTCAAATATTTGTGTGGACAAATTTCTGACCACTGAGAATAGCTGGACTTCTAAGAATTTCCTTAGCATCTGTTTGATGTGCACTGTTTGATGTGAACCTGTGGCACTAATCGTCACTTAAAAAAATTTGAATGAAACATAACAGCGTTTCCCAACCATCGTGTTTCCCAACCATCGTGTTTCCCAACCATCGTACTAAGTGTATCATTGACGATGTTTAAGAATGCCAAAAATTTTGCATTAATTTTTCGAAATGTGGCCTGTGCATTCATAATTCTTTTATATGTAGTGGTCATGAGTTTTCTGGTAAATGTAGTGATATTAAAGAAATTGATTGGTTGTTTGGTTGGTTTGATTTTTAGGCGCGTCAAATTTAGAACATATTAAGCCCTTTCACATGACTAATAACTTAAAAAACCTACCAAATCGTACTCAAACCTACCAAAACCTACCAAAATCTACTAAAATCTACAAACACCTACCAAATCTGCTGAAACCTACCAAAACCTACTAAGTGTTTCTAATTCCTTTTTTCTTTAGACATTCATGCGAGAAATACAAACACCATTCGATATTCTAACCAGCAATCCGACATATTCCAGAAAGTCTACGACCCAGTTATCTCGCCCATTGGTCCTGCTTATGAAATTGTTGTGCTCTCAAATTAGTGTCCAAATAAAAAGGAGTTAAAAAACTGTGCTCGGAATTCTATTACAACTTTATCAGACACAGAAGTCGATCTGTAACTTTCTCGAGTATTTAGATCTGGCAATTTGGATTTGTGTAACTAAATTTTCCCATCAAAATGCTGTTTATTAGAATTCAAATAAGAATTAGATTCGAAAATCATGCAACTTGGATTCATTTTTTTAAAAGGTTTGATTTAACAAAAATATTGCATTTCTTTAATATAATTGTATAAGTTATTGCTTACCGGCGTAGATGAACGTGCAGTAAGGGAAAATCATGCGGATTTTTCAATATAATTGTTTATCGGCTTTGTTTGCGAATCAGTTATACAGGGTGATTCAGTCAATTTCTGACCATTTCAGTACTATGATTTATTGACCCATTAATGTTTACAAACTTAGCATTTCAGTATGATATTTTAGGCAGTTCGGAGTTTTTATTTCCGTGAAAAAGTCCTGATGATATGCTCAATGTGGCCACCACGAACGTTTTGAACTGCTCGCAGCCGAATGGTGAAGTTATTCATAACTCTATCCAGGATTTCTGCATCTACAAGGGTGCAGCAGTCGACGATGCTTTGTCGCAGCTGGTCTAGGGTTCTTGGTGCTGTAGTGAACACACTGTCTTTAAGGAACCCCCAGAGATAAAAATCACATGGGTTTAGGTCAGGACTCGTAGGGGGCCAAACAAAGCCACCCCCGAATCGATCTGGAAACCTGTTTGAATTTCTGATTGAGAAAGTCTAGCACTTCATTACTGGTGTGAGGCCTAGCCCCATCCTGTTGAAACCATTGATGTCGAAGCGGTATACGCCTCCTTCGCAGCTCGGGAATGAAGAAGGTTTCCAACATGTTATGGTAAGCTTGTGACGTTACGGTGCCGTCAAAAAAGAACGGACCAATGATGCCGCTTTTGGAAATCACGCACCAAGCCATAACCTTTCGTAGATGAAGAGGTGACTTATGGATCTCATGAGGGTGCTGGGAATCCCAAAAACGAACGTTGTGTTTATTAACGTCACCTGACAGATGGAAGAGGGCCTCATCTGACATCCACAGGTTGTCCACAATGTCCTGATTGGCTTCCATTTCTGCTCCAAACTCCATCGCAAATTGTTGTCGCTTCTGTCTTCCAGTGTCTGTTAACTCCTGATAAACATGGATCTTATACGGGAACAGGTGTAAATCATTTCTCAAAATTCGCCACGTCGTGGTATACGACAGCCCTTCTTCAATGGATAGGCGGCGAACAGATTTTTTTGTAGGGGAATCGACCAACCTTGTGCGAACGTTTTCGACAACTTCGGCCGTTCGAACACGAGCTTCGCTCCCGCCTTTTTTCTTGCCTTTAACACATCCAGTGGCACTAAATTGCTTGACAAAATCCATGATTGCTTGCCTGCCTGGTGCGTCTCGACACTTATACTCCTTCCGGAACTTTCTTTGCATGGTTACAGGTGATTTTGTCTCGAAATACCATTCGACAACCTTGCATTTCTGCTCTGTTGATAAAGCGGGCGCCATTTTTCAACAATACGATTTTCATGCAGCGCTGTTGCAACAATACAAACTCCAACTATTTAGAAATTCGATATGGCGCTGATATTCTTTCAATTGTTTATCACTAATGCACGTCATTCGAGTGAAATGGTCAGAAATTGACTGAATCACCCGGTAGCACAGTGACAGACCATTAGATTTAGCTTAGCTCTTTACAGTATTTTTCTATGTTCTCACAAAAATTCTGCTTTCTTCACATAAAAAAGCGGATCGAAGTAAATGTGAAAGTGGCAACCTGAAAAAAGAAGGGTAATCCCTCCCCCATAAAGATTTTTGTAGACTGAAGTCTCGTTGTCTTCCTTTTTTTCTGGTCTTATAACTTTGGGAATAATTTTCATTTCTTAAATACAAGTTTTTCCAACGCTAGTTTATTTCAAAACGGTTTAGTCTAAATTTAGTGTTGTTGCTTGTGCCATTTACGGAAAAAATCTTGACTAACATACTCTAATGACATCATTTCTAACAAGTTCAGAGTCACATCCTTGGAATCGTATTTACAAAAAAATCTTATCAATTTTGTGTCTAGCAATTTTAGCAGCGTTTTTTGATGTTCATATTACAAGGAAAAGAATCGGAAATCTTGTGCAGAGTTTTAGCACACACCATTCATATTGAATTTCCTAATTCGCATATCGGAAAAAGTAAGCTTATGAACCAAAATGTGATATTAGTGGCGCCTCAATATATAGTATACACTGAAAATACACTGGATGTGTGAGCGTCATAACAATATCTCTTAAAGTATTGATTAAGCATGCATTGAACCTTGTAAATAAAATCTTGATCTACAAGTGGTCTGCTTATGATGTCCAAAATGAATTAAGTTTCAAAAGATATTTAAAATGTTAGATGAATACGTGGTTAGAAATAATTAGAAATAACCTTCTGGGGTTGTGGTTACTTCCAGTGTGAAGAAGCAGGAAACACAAAATCCACTTGACCACAAAAAATTGACATTTATTACCACAGATGTACATTTCAATCACTAGGTGATCATCCGTCATTTCATTCAAACTTGTTCACGTCGGTGGCCACATAGTTTTATCAATATAGAATTTGAAATATTTCTGAAATCCCGTTTTTGGAAACCTCCATCAGATGCTTCGTCGCTACCTGAATCATAAGACGAGCTCCACGAATTCACGATTCTTTCATTGTGGTGTGATCTATGCTGTAACAAGCAACGTTTATGTTTCTGACGATGATTTCTAATGTGAAACACATAATAACGAAGATTTAAAACTGCGATGTTGTTACATGTGCATATCACAAAATTGTTGTTGCTACAGTTGGAGAGGAAACGAGAAAGTGACGCCAACCATATTGTGACATCGTGCATGCTTCTAACTATACTGTTCAACAGCGGCGTAATTTCCCTCTCACAATTGCTATTTCAAACCAGCAGCGGCGAAACCGGGAAGTTCTGAAGCGATCACATATTCCCTTGGTATTAGTGTGTATTAGATCTTGTAAATTATGTAGGTTTTAAAAGTCGAACGGCAATTTTAATTTGCATAGAACTGAGTAGTAGAAAAAAAGTGTTATTCTTATTTAGAACTACAAAAAATATTTTAGAATCGTGAAAGAAAAATTGAAACATTCGTTATAAAGTTCCAAATGCCACTTCAAGTATTACTAGTAAAATAACTACTCGCTAGGAAAAGAGAACCTATGTTTCCAGGGCCGTGTTGCTGCTTATGAGCCCCACAATAGCAGAATCGATGCGAACAATGTTTAAAGAAAGTAAGAGAAATTGCAAAAATACTTAATAGGGTTAAATTGCACTAATATACAATAGTTTAGACCAATATGATTTTACAGTAGTCTATTAAAATTTTTGATGCATGTGTCTTCAGATTTATGAAATTTAATTAAAATTTACAAAATTGTATATTTATTTTGGTTTGTAAGGAAATAAAACGCATGCTCTTATGGGAGTAAAAAATTTACTGTTAAAAATTAAAGAAGAAACACAAGCAAAAAATAACCCCACGAAGATAGGGAAAAGCTCATTGACTTTAAGGATAGAAAATCTTGAAAAACTCTTTAATTTTTTATCCTACAATGTGTATCTTCCCCCCGCTCCCCCCCCCGGTACAATGCCCAATCAGATAACAAATAATATATAGATAGTGCCGACTTCATTACTACGAAGGAAAATTCTTCGGTAAAAGAAAAGAAAGCGAGAGAGGAAACAGCTAGAGCGATGCAAACATAACTGTCTACATTATAATAAGATCTGATCTCCAAATCCTTGCATAAATTAATGAATCGTTGATAAATGAAGTGATGGCAGCAGCGACAGAAAAACACGACCAACAAATCAAATGAAAGAGATAAGACGAGGAAACTACACGAAATTAATTCAGGCGGAATAATTGAAGGGGAAACCAAAAAAACGTAGAAAACGAAGGAAAAAAAAAGTGATCAAAAGGCGGGACAAGAAAGACCTAAGATAATAGATAAATATGAAATTGAACAAAGAAAGCTAAATGAAAAGACTGATAGCATCAGTAAAATAAGGAATATTTTTGAAGATACGATCAGTTAAGAAAATATTGATTCTACTATGTAGCTGTGTAATATTTTAGTTAAACGAAATTAACATTAATGAAAATATTTAAGTTTTACTTCGTATAACGTTATCATAAAAATTTTCTTAACTTTTCTTTATAAAAAAAATTTTGAATGTGACCTCGCAGGGAGGAATGACGCATATGTGGACTCAGTACTCAGCCTCCAATATTGAACATTGGCATGAAGACTTCAGCAATCGATTGCAACTTAATTACCAAGTCTGGATCACATCAACAGACTTCACGACGCCCTTATCCGATCATTGCTTGAATTTCTAGAGTTTTTTGTGTATATTTATGCGTGTTTCGCTTTTAAATATACGAAAAATATTTACAATTTGAAATGAAATTCATGCGGGTTTTTTTTTAGAATTCATATATAATTTTGCATAATGATCCCTATAAGTTTGATAATTCTGCAGCAATAGTAATTGCATTGAGGCTTCTCAGTGAGACAGATATTTTTTTTTTTTTACCAATTTTCTAATTTTACCTTCGAGCAATCGCTTTCTCCTTGCGGTATCAGAATGCGCTTTTATTAATCAAAATTTTGAAAGCTCTTTTATTTTTCACTCATTAAATGGCCTTCTACATCGATTTATTTGTGGCTTCTCGAGTCAGATCTTATTATGGTGTAATTAATATATGTATTTCAACATTAGCTCAATTCTAAAGTTAAAATCGAAAAATAATAGGAGAAGCCAATTAAATGTCTTGTCGGTTGCGTTTAAATTGAAGTATAAATTGAATTTTTGTATTGAATACTTCATCATTGAGTCTATCACCGCATCATCCTTCTGAGTAGAAGAAGAACTAAAAGATGATAGTTATCAGTTTATTCTCCCTAATGAAGGTCTAAGCTTTCCTATTCATATAGGGGTTCTCAATTCACCCCTATTCATCGTTAGTGCTTTATAAAACTCTGTATAAAATTGACATCCCCATCTTTTTTTTCAACATAGAATCCTTTGATTAACCGCTGTTCAAACTTACTAGTCGTTCCGTGCTTCAACGTCTCGCTTTATGCTGAAATTGTGCTTAAATTACAGGATATACAGGGTTTGGGAAAAAAGTGATCCCACAACAAAATTTTGCTACTCAGCAGCAATAACAAATCGAGTGCTAGGTAGGTTTTGATCAAAAAATGGATTTTTTAGCCAAAGCAATGAAGTCAGACAAAATCAAGTGTATATACAGGGAGTCATTTTCTAATTTAAAACTTGAATACAACTTTTATTTGTTAATTACTTTATTGTTATAATAATGTAATAATAAGTAATACAAAATAAGCTTTTTTACCTTTTTATAAAAAAAATGATGTCATGTTAATAACCCTCACTTTTCGTATCGCAAGAGCAAGCTCTTTCTAAAACATTTTCCATGACAGCTCTTAACATGGCTGACTCCAGCCCCTGAAATTCTGCCTGAATGTTGTTCTTGGTTTATTAACATACGCAGGTCCTTAAGGTAACCCCTTTGAAAGAAGTATGGTGCTGTTAAGTCTGGAAATAACGCATGCATGCTCTCTGTTTGAAACGATGAAATGCAGGTTTTCAAAAATTCAACAATTTTTACGCGCTGTTTTGTCGTGTTTTTTCTACAACAAATTTCCAAAGAACAAAATTTTAAAAGCTGTCCAAAACTAATCGCCATCGTGTGCCAAGATCTGTTTCTATCCCAAGCGTAGCTAAAGGATATGATCTCTGCAGAAATCTTGGACGCAAAGAGATGAATAAATGCTCCCTCTACATCCTCTCGAGTGGTGACTCGTCCAGGAAATGCTGCATAGACAAATAAAGGCAGTAGTCGTTTGGTGCAATCTCCAGGGAAAAACCTGGGCTTGTAGGAGGACCTTGATCTTGTTACAAATTTCCAGCCCAGAACCTTGATCTTGTTACAGTTGCGCCCTTTGGTTTGCTTTCTGTTGAACTGTGATTTCACGGAGCACTTAAACTGGCCTTCTTTTCACCTTATTAAGTTGATGCAAATGCGTGACAATGATTGTGAGGGTAGTCCATCTGTGCAGCCACCCCGCGCATAGTTACGCATGAGTCAGTCTCCACCAAGGTCTTCAGCAAGTCTTTATCCGTTGTCGTTGGACTTCCTGCTCTAGAGCAGTCTGGCATGTCAAAATTTCCCCGTTAAAACCGTTGGAACGAACATGAGCAGTTATGATATGAAATGGTATCGGAATATGTCGGCCTACTTGTTTTTTCTTACAGCACTTGCAGGGGTGCTATTTCGACAAAATTCATAGTCCATGCAATGGCGGATATGCTCCTTGTCTGATCTTTGCCCTCTGACAGCTAACCTACACCGCCTCGAATCACGCACCTGATGTCAGTCAAGCAGGTGTTTTGTGCAATCTCGTTAGTGGACATTTCTGGGTATCATATCATCAGATGTTACTCGTACTTTCTTTCCAACTCAATACAAAAACTATTGGGTAAAGCTTTTGCTTATAACTCCTTCATCATAATGATACATTCTAACGTTTATTGCAGCCCTTTTGATATTTATGCATCAAGAAATAGCACATTTAAATAAGATAAAAGCAAACAATCTAGAAATTGTGCTAAATAGTTGAACAGGTAAATCGAGATATGAAATATTTCCAAGTTTTTAGGTTTAAAGAATCCCCATGATCATAATATTTTACAGATATAATTCAAAATGATAACGTCAGTTTTAGGGCTTTCAATCCAACTTGAAATGTATCATTTATACGAATTTTATCATTTATTACTGAAGTTGGTATGAACTATTTTCGTATGGATATACACGTGAAAGAGAACTACTAACAAATCTCATTTCTTAATAGCAAATAGCTGACATGGAACATTGGACATTTTTTCAGTGTTATAACCAACTGCCCGTTTCCAAAAAATATCTAGAAATATTAAGAAATTTAATATACTAATACATATTGATAATTTTTAATTTAAATTTATATTAAATTGCGAAATTTTTCCGATAAGGGTTATATTTATCAAGGTAAACGAAATAAACTTGTTAATACGTTTACATGTCTAGATAAGCAAACGAAAAAACTTTCCGCATTTTATAGTGCTGAATGAAGATATCATGATCAAAAAAAAATATATACAATGTAAAAAAAATCTTTTTTCCCTCTCCTGATAACATAAAATGATGTTAGTAAACAAAGGAAATTATAAAAATATAACATCAAGCACACAAGCTCGGAGGGATAAAATGAGAAATAAATAAATATAAAACGAAGGGGGTGGTAACCAATAAAAATAAAGAAATGCTCTTGGTGATATTTATGTTTGTGCATGTGTGTTTGGATATGTGTCGTTTGCTATTTTTTAGTAAATCTTTTCTTATCCCTCCCTCCATGACGGCTGTTTGCCCTTCTCGTCAACGGTCCCTGTGGGCAAATGACCAACCAACCAAATCTCTGACCTGTTTGTTCTACAGTGCGCATTTATGACATTAATGTTGCAATGGATATTGCACCAGGCGGAGGGAAGGCTGTTTGGGCTATTTTTTGTTGCTCTTTCCGACGTTGACAAAATCTATTGATAAGAAGAGAGAGCAGGATGTTGAAAAAATCATCGTTATCCCGACGAACGAACAGAAAATGGAATTGAAAGGGAGAAAGAGAGAGATGAGGAGTGGGGAGTTTATTTTGTACGAACTCCGTAGATAGGTTTACTCTGCGAAGAAACTGATTCCCTGGAATGGTAAACAGGAAAGCAAATTGTGTTGTGCTTCGTTTAGCTCTTTCATCATTGATTGCCTTAGGAAAAGCAGGGGGAGGAAAAAAGTAAATGATTAATGCGTAAAAGAACGAAAGCAACTTCTCTTCGTTTTCAAGCGCAATTCGGTTATTTTCCTGGGAGATAAATTTGATTCCGTTCCCTCTGCATACCCCCCCTCTCTCTCTCTCTTTACTTCTTCCTATTTGTAGGAAAGGAAAATAAGACAAGGCTTCCGTATGTTTTTAATTTTGTATACATTCCTTTTACACGGTTTTTAAAATTTCAGAAAATGAATTTTTCATCTTAACTCTTCCTAATATCCGCTAAGGGATCGCAAGTGACTGTTTGTTTACTTAGAATAAGGTTCCCCGCTTTTCTTATTTTTCGCAATAATAAACAAGCAGACGTCTCGAATCTTTGCTTTCTAAAATATTTATATTCTTATGATCTTCTCCTGTCCTAATATATATTTGATTTTCGAAGTCAGTCTATCATAAATTTATAATTGTTTGTAAATCCATGTTTTCGCATCAGCAACCGACGAAAGAGACATGCAGTTAGTTACTCGACCATAAACAACACCTCTCTCTAGGAGGTATTACCATAAGAGACAGTGCAACAATCCAATCTTATCTAACTAACCAATCTTTCAAAAACATCTCACTAACTAATAAGACAAACTTGATTAGATTTAAGTGGCTGTATCTTGATTTTTCCTGTTCAAATTTATGGAGTAAAATTTCTACAAATTCAGCCAAGAAGCTCGTTTTCAATAACCTTATTTATAGGACTACTATTCGTGACTATTATTTTTTATAAATATATAAATTATTTATTTTTTATATTATTTCTTTTTTAACTTTTTTTAAGGGTTTAATAAGAATGCAGATATTATATCATGCTTATTACAAAGACAGAGAAGCCCAAGAACCCACGATCAGGATAACTTGAGTTCTAAACATTGCATACTTCTAATAATTGACTCTTATTCGTGTTAAAGCGTTCAATTCGATTTCGATCAAACAACGAAACTTTTATAATAGAAAATTAAGGATCTCACATAGAAAATGTAGTCACCAAAATCAATTTTTACTAGAGAAGCAAATAAGTTTTTCCGAAATATAAAATGATTAATTTTATTGCAACACAATAGCTGCAATGTGTAACATAGATATGTTTGATAGTTATTTATTGCTAATTTTTAATTATGTATAATCAAAAAAAAGAAACATCCAATTTTTTTTGACTTATTACGTTGCCATGCACATGACCCAACAAAAAAAAAGTCCAATGACTATTGATCAAATGTTTAGTTTAATTCTTCTTTTTGTGCTATAACTTTCGAATAGGGATAATATACAGTATCTGAAAAATATATCTATCCGAAATTAAGGATATTAGTACATTGTCTGATATATCAATGACTGAATAACTTCGTGAAAGACGTCGCTATACATTGTGTAAATTATTGTTTCTGTGAAACGCAGCGTTGTTTGGTAGATAAGTAGGAAGTAGTCCCAGCCATCCATTGGGTTGGAAGGAGACATGGCGGCGCCCGGAATGGTATAGCAACTCTTTCTGGCTAGATATAAAATTTGTACACTCATTGCTCGTATTTACTACAAAAATAATAATAATTTTCATTTAACTGTTCGAAACCACGTAAAAGGAACACTAAGTAAAGCCGGGGTTTTTCAAGTTTATAAAAAATTTTCATAGAGAAAAATATCCTAAAGGAGCCGTATCTCGTGTGAATTTTTTATTTTCCAAACGAGTACTGGTTTGGTCCTGTACATGACCTGAATAAGATTGTTCGCTAACGTGTAAGCATTTATGAATTCCTAATTGCATATTCGAAAAAATTCTTACTACATAGTACAGTCAATAATATGATGGACCTATCACCTTATGCACATCAAACTTCAAAGTAATTAAGCCCCTCCCCGCATTAAACGCAATTCTACTAGCACCGCCCCAGTTGCTAAAACAGTTTTGGAAGGCTTATTTCGGAATCAACCGAAGGGCCTGCTTTCCAGCTATCTGGAACCTGTCTTCTGAAAAAAACCCTCGTCCACACAGCGGTATCATCGATACTTTGAGAACGGTTGTTATGCATACATTCCGGCTGGTCGTTGGCGACTGATATGGTATCATCTTCCAAACTTTTCATGTTTGTGCCACCTGAACACCGCGCGAGAGCAATGGCTTCTTCATAAAATTGATTCACTCTCTGCAGTGCGTTTGTGGCCTTTTTGCCTAATTTAAAAAAAAATCAGATATCTCTACCTTATGGTCATTATTAAGTGGCGGAAGAATGGAGCACATATTAGTTTTACAATGTCCGTCTGTCCCTTTCATATTTCTACATTTTTTGACGTAGAAGGTTAAAATTCGGAATGTAAGTTATCATAGGCATGTCCTACTTTACTATTTAGTTTGGTTTTGATTGGTGCACTGAGGTCGGAGGTATGGGAATGGGATTTAGAGGGGTCAAAAGTTCTACGTGGTATTTACGTATGTAAAGGAATGAAATTCGATATGCAGATTGCTGTAGGCAAAATCTACATTACTCTAAACAAAATCTATATTGGGCCAAAATGTTCCAGTAGGGTCGGAATTGTGAGGATGGCAGTCAGTTGGTCTTTACAACTATGACAACATATGTCTTGTGATATATCATTCTATCGGAAATGATGAGAAACGAAATAAGATAGAGCTCTTTTACATTTTCTAAATACTACATTCGTGAAAATATAAATTTGATTAAAAAACTGGGTGGTTAAAAAGTTTAGATAATGGGGTAAAAGTAGATGGAATTCCTATATCCAGAGGCTGCGCTAGCTTCTTCGCCCCCTCCCCACATGCAAGCTTATGCAAACCTCTAAAATAAGCGCCTTTTCAGCTTTGGTTGGCGCCCCATCCTGCAATGCGCCCCCATGCGACGCATGGAACAATGGCGTGTGGTCAATACATATTGGATGTTTATAGACTCTATAACCGAACTGTATTTGGGGATTATACTGGAATGCTGCCCCGCAGCGCGTTCAGTACAAGAAATTAATGACTATATCTCGTATATTCTTAACATATTTGAGGCTTATCTTCTATATGAAAACGTTCATTAAATTTCAGATGCCTTGCTTGTTGAAATTTTTTCCTAACACAATCTTTCCAGATATTTGCGGGGAAAAATTGGGTAAGGACAAAAGGAAAACTCATTACTTTATTCTGTAATTTTTGTAGTAATTAAACACTTACAAATCTTCAAAAAGTGAAATTTTCATTAGTGTTTGAATTATACTTTTGCTTTGATAACTTGAAATCTTGTATTTATGACATTCTACAGGAAATTCATCATTATCATCACCTCATTTATCTTCGACGTAGACGCAGTTTTTATATTTTTCATTTATATTTGTATATCCGTGTTGTCTGTATATTCAAAGCATTGAGAGATACAAACACAGAGATCTTG
Organism: Rhysida immarginata; assembly: GCA_023313115.1. Taxonomy (NCBI): domain Eukaryota; kingdom Metazoa; phylum Arthropoda; class Chilopoda; order Scolopendromorpha; family Scolopendridae; genus Rhysida; species Rhysida immarginata. The sequence continues at coordinate 1,234,423 of JAHWFO010003882.1, read as the reverse complement.
GTATTTATATAATAATATAAAAACTTCAATAAGTTTAACTTTCAAACCGTATTTGTATTTCCTAAAAAATGTGGGTAACTCCTGCTGAGCTCTCAATTTGTTAAAAAAATAATAATTTATTGAACCCGAATTTCGGAGATTTCTAAATCAAACAGTACATTGATTCTTTAATTCATTAAAATTAAAAACATTTGTTCAGCGTTTTAAAAAAAACCCATTCAATTTAAGTTTTCACCTAGCATCGACAAATAAACTGGAATAATTAGTGTGTTCATTAGTTATCAAAGCCTCAACAACTCCGAAAATTGTATTGTTCTATTTTCTACATGTATAAGCTTCTTAATTGTATTAACTAATCGTAATTAACAGCGATTGTTTAACTAAAGTATGGGAATTTTTTTAAAACCCATATACTAAACAAAAGCGAGATGGTGGTGGAGAAGTTAGTGTTGGTTTGGACGAAGGCGAAGGTTTGTCTTTGGGTTGGCAGCTTTAGTGGCGCCTTGATCGTCTAAAGTGTGCAAAGGCAAATTGGCTAACTTTTGCTTGGGTCTCTTTCTTTGACCTCTTTGTGTTCAACATCATCGGGTTATGTTTACCTCTCTAGCTCGGAGCGTTGTTAGGATCCCATGCAATTTCTCCACTATCTCCAGGGAAATAATTTTCATCTTCTTCGCAACATTTCATCACTCTTTTCTTCGCCTTGCCTCAAGGCGTCAAATATTCCAGGCGAGAATTTTTCAAATTAAGTTCGTGCAATAAGATCTGTTAATAAATTTCTTTCGCAGCTCAAGGAATGCCCCTAACAGTAAATAAAATAATTTTCCTTAAGCTTCATTTCCTTAATCCTTGTTATTTAATGAGATTTTACTGACTGAATTAAGGGAAAACATCTGAAAGAAAGCACCACTTAAGATTTTTCTTAATATTTACCAGAATTTAAGTTTTTTCTAAATTTTGATTTTTTTCACTACAATTAAATGAATTGGAATTTATAGCTACGTTTCAAGATTATTGTTGTTGAATTAGTATATAAATATACTAGATAGCAAATTCTGCATGTTTATTTTCATTTAAGTACAGATAATGAAAACTGCCTAAAAGATTTTTCACAAAAGAATACCTTTGGAAACGGCATTGAAGATTTCACAAAATCTGGACTCGTAATATTCATTTTTACAGTACAAAAAATTACAAGAATGCTCAAATTGGTGATCTTTGAATTCGAGGAATATACGATGAATATTCTCTCTCTGGAAAATCTCTTCAGGTTTGTGTGCATTAACTGATGTGAAATGGTTTCTTTTAATTCTGCAGCAGTAATTCTGGGCCAATTTCGGTAATCGAGTATATCTGACTTACGTATATGAGTAACAAGTTCTACACAATCTTTTGCTTACAGAATTCGGAGTTATTTATGAAATAAAGAAATATTTAAAGACACTGTTCTGTATGGATCCAGACTTTGACGCACCATAGCACTTTAAGTAATGAATAATAGAACATCATGCACTTTAATAAATAACATTTCATATTCACTTTTTGATTTTTAATTTTGCATTCGTTTATTTGAATCACTTATGTGCTACATATAAGTTCTCAAGTTTATCTATATTGAAAATATGACCATTATAAAGCTTACAAAGAGATTTCGTACTTTAAATATCCACAAAAAGGGTCATTCTCATATTTTCTCAATCGCTTAGGCTATTGAGTTCAATCTAATATTATGAAATATTGAAAAGCCAAAATATTAAATCTTGAAACCAAAAATAATTATAGACAAAAGAATTTTAAATAAAGGATGGGTCTGATACGATACGGATACTATTACTTTTAAGCTTGACATGAAAATGAGCATATCTATTTCTTAACAAGATGCAATAGAAATATTTTTGGTTTGCATGCAACCGGAAGAAAATTAACGTGTAAAGCTGTGAATATCGTATTACCGACAGGATGGCGAAAAAAAAAATCGATACAGTAAACTCATAAACAAAACAAGAATCAATATTAGCACAGGGGGAATGGGTTAATTTGGCTTATGCAGTTTAAATTTCCTTGCAAGAACACTTGAGCGCATTGCTCTCGAAGACGGTTTATGAAGGCCACAGAAAATTTGAGAAAACAGACATAAATTTCTTCTTTTAAAGAAAACATACCATAATAATCCCTTTACTTTTAAGTCCTTCATTAACATTTCATATTATGTTGCTAAATTATCGTAAAATATTATGAGTTTTTAATCATCATTCGGCATTAATTAATTACTTTATCTACTATCTAGATAATCCGGAAGCTAATTAAATTTGTTCAGAATATTGTATTACTTGTTTGCTGTGCTCTTTTGTGTGCACGTGTCTTGAGATTAAAGTTCCTAATTTATATTTTCCAGTAACATCGTTCGCATTTGTGAAAACTGCATTAGGAACAATTATACCATGAGAACATAAAATTGTCAGAGGTCTTTTAACATGCATTTGTTTTCTATAACTTAAGGCCTTATATGGGTTTCGCAACATTAACCGCCGCTTGTGCAGTTTTAAATTCTATTAAGTTACAATTTTCTATTCAAAATTTTCATCTTTGAAAGTTTATGGTAAAAGATTCTATAGTTTCATCTATATTTAATATCTCAATAAATGTAATGTTCAATATTAATTATATACTAATATAGTTATACACTACTAGTGACAAATATTAGTTATCAATTATAACTTAGCCAGTGGCAAGTAATAAATAATATAAACAGGTTTGTGCCTGCTTGTAGATCTTAAATTTAATTATTCATTGCTAAAAGGACTATATTTAATATCGTTTAGCACACAATAATAAATATATAATGAGCTTATTGATATTTCAAAACCTTATATTGCATTGAAAAGCTATATAACACTGAAAAGAGCTTCTAGATAACTAAAGTTGAAACATTGAAATTTGATTTTGTCCGAAATTATAATGATCACTTCAATTGTGCTCTTAAAGAGTCTCTTTCAAGTATGATCATATTATTGCAATTAAAGTCTACTAATATAATTAATATATTAGACAAATTGATATCGATTCAGATATTACTTTTTGAATGGACCATTATTAAGTTTTTGTTAAGATTGAATATTATAATTTTAAACTAATACTTATTTATAATGCTATTTTAAACGGAATTCAAGGGATTCAATAGTGCTTGTTTGATTTTGTTAGAATTCAACAGTAAAACGGTTTTGCATATTAAGGGAGCTGTACTTTCAAGTTCTGTGTATTCGTATATTGGACACGAAACTCAACGTTGTGGAAATTTTCAGTCTTAAGACTTTATTCAGCTAATGATGCTGGTTATGTACACAACTGTCAAAGTCTCGTTTCAGAAACCATTCATAGAGTGACAGAAAAATACAGTTCTGAAAATCTTACCTATTTTAATTAAGATAATTTAATAACTTCTGAACTTAAATATTTTAAAGTTGTTTGAATCTGTTTGAATTGCCGACTTTAAGTGATTATACTATTCTTGAATTGAGATTCTATAAAAATTTAAAACACGATGTCGATATTAGATGAATAAGGCCACAATAATTATGAAATATTTTCTGTAATAATTTCCTAATTCCTTAATCATCTAATGCTCATTAATTCAATTTGGACTTTGTAACACAATCTCATTTATTAATTCTTAATTTTAAAGGTTGTTGCAGTTTTAACGTGAATAAATCGAATAGCATACTAAATTTAATGAACAGAAAAGCAAATAGCGTACGTCTGCCTATATTGATGGTGCCGGTCGTTGCTGACTGCTAAAGGGTTGACGAGCTTTTAAAAAATTACGACTGATCATGTTTCAGTCTCTTCTCAACTGTTCACATGTCAAATGCTTTTATTACAGCCAGTCACGGCATTCCCAGAAGGCAGTGCGCGGTTAAAGTTCCATCATATCAACGGTACATTTTTCCATTAGTGTAATTAGTAATTTGCGATAAGCGCCCTCCGCTGTGAAAATTTAGTTTTTGCGAGTCATCACAAGACACAGCAATTCGTCACTCGTTACTTCTACAATTTATTTAGGATTAAGGGAAAGAGGGCTTTTAGCTTTGTACCCCCAGAGATCAGCGCTGTTATCAAGGCTTTTAATATAATAAAACGACACTATAATCTTGAACTTGCTGTTTATAAAACTGTACTCTAGGTTAGCTTGAAATTTCTATTTTTCAGATTATATAAAGTCTCCGCCTCTTATCAAATAGCTGTCACGGCTTTAATAATAATCTTATCTAGGATGCTTTAGACCACAAAGAAGCAGCTTTAATGCAAACAGAATTAATTAATTCCAACTATAGAGAATTTTGGTTAAACACTAGACCAGAATAGGAAAAAGACGAGTTTGGTAATTAAAATTCTGAAATTATATATAATAGATATTGCACGTTTCAAATTTTATGTTATAATGTATACCTTATCAATTTTTACAATATATATTTTAACCAAAATAATCTCAAAAAAATTTTTTTGAGCTCCTGGGCAAGTTTTTATTTATGAGTAAGAAAAGTCCATATTTAAAGAAATACAAAACAAATTATGGAAAAAAACTATTTTGCATTGCTTAAGCTGTTTCTTTCTTTCTCAAGTTCCGTTTATCTACCGGACTTAGGCCAATGGCTTTATTTTTTAGTTCTGCTTGCGTTTGTAGTTCACTTTCTCAAAGAAAAACTCCTGTATAAGTTTTTTATTGTTTTTAGTAATTTAATATCATAATGTTGGTTCTTACAATCTGGTATGATTACTATTTTGTAATCGTATTGATGATGCTCCATTATTGTGAGCTACTACTTCATTGATAATCAGATCTAATTGAAGTTATATCATATTTTATGATTGAGAAATTGATAATCATTGGGTTATTTTCTTGCGTTTAGTGGCAGCTTGTAAAAGGAGAGCTCAAATTGCTAAGAAATTTACAGGACCGACTTAAAAGATCAAATTGTTTATATTAAACGTTAAAAGTGCCCAATATTAAAGTGGTAATATTATTATCCTTTAATCATTCTGCTATATAATACCTAGGCATTTGAGAACGAAATTTAATATTTAAATCTTAGGACATACGAAGGGGTATTCAAAAATGAGGCCGAAATTTTGCTACAAAGACCTCATTGCTCATTTTACAACATTTCAAGCTTCCTTCAATGTAAATTCCTTGCTATTGACGATACAACGTTCCCAACGTTTCTTTCAATTTGATATGTTTCGTGGAACGCACTTTATATGATGTTACGCGACGACAAAACTTTGGAAATGGCGAAAAAGTCTGTTTGGGTTAAATCCGGAGAATAGGATGCCTGTTTATTTTTCCAGAAAACCGCGAATGAGGACGGACGCAAAAGCCGGCGCATTGCCATGGAGCAACATTCAAATCTGATCTTCTTACAATTTAAGCCGAATAATATGCACATGTGCTTAGTTCACGGGCTATTTAAAAGGTTTGGCTTACTTTATCGTAAGTTGATTTTGTTTACAAGATTGCAGCTCTATTAAGTATCGACTATTACTAAAAGTCGTCTGCAGATCTGTAAAAGGTTCTACTGAACAACCACTAATATAATGAAAGATGAAAAAAAATTAGGAGTCCTCTTCGTAAACAAAGGTTTTGCACGCCATTGAATTATTCTAAATGTGGAAATATAAAGGGTTGTTTCAACAAGATCTGTAGTTCGCATTTGCATCATTTCATCGTTGCATCAATACAAGTGGAGATAAGAAACTACACCGAAATCATAAGATCTGAAACCGATTTTAGAAGATGAATATCAAGTTGGAAAACACTGTAGAGTCTCCCACCAAAAGCTAAATAACACAGGTCTGCGAAGTTCGACATTTGTACAACTTCAGGATTCCATTCGACACAGGTTGTAGTTATTTTAATAATGTTGTGTAACATCAGGATTCCATTACACAAAGGACAAATTGGATGCACGACAATCACAGAGTGGGGCCACTTCAGCGCAACCTCATTGTAAAAGATAGTTGAGAATATGCTGGCGATATGCTTTAGAATTGATTTAGATCATTGTTAAAGGGGGATATATAACAAAATCAACTTCTTGAAAAACTTCTAAAAACTTTTTAATACACAATTAAAAAACAAATTAAACCGATATTTCAAGGTCTAATGATGAAATGTAAGATTATCGTAGTATATCCACTGAAAGGGCGATGCATGTTCTAAATGTAGAAACGCTAAAAAGACAGTTTTGACAGAATTGTTATATAGCCCCTTTTAACAATGACGAATTTAATTATAAACGCATGTTTAGCCTGTAGAATGAACACGTGTTATGTATAAAAACCAGAGAACAGGCTTTCTGTTAATAGTAAGTCTTATGTCAAAACGGGAAAGGCCACCGATCTGTCAAAATTTCATAAAGGACAAATTGTAATGGCAGGGTGCCTCGGAACCAGTTTCTCTGAAACGGTGCGGCTTTGGGCTGCTCACTTAAGTTTGTATCAAAAGAGGTGGAAGGATGGACCAGGATCGGCCGAAAGAAAACGAGCAATGCTAACTTCATTCTATCGAAATCAAATGAAAAAAAAAGATCACTGACATTAGACCATTGATAATTGAAAAATAATCGTATATTCCAAAGAATCCAGATGCCTGGTGCATTACGGCATTTGTTAAGAAATTTGGGAATCATCTCTGCGCCCGAAATATATGAGAACTACAGATATCTAGTATCCGAGGAATTGATTGTTGTTTGAAAGCTAAGTAGGTGTCATTTAGATAAGAGACAAGGATTAGAGTTGTATACATTATATACGTTCTCAGAAAACCCTCTAGAAGCTATTTTGTACGCTGCACATTATTACAACAAATCCAACCTGTCGTCGGCACTAACTTTGTGAACACATATATCCAGTAGCATATCGCATTCGCAACTTTAATGTACGGCCATGTGCAGAATCCATAAAGAAAACTATATTTACCATAAATGAGCACTTTCCATTACCATATAAATGCAGGGCGCTTTGTCTGTCTGAGAAAGGCAATTCTTCGACCTATAACAAGAGAATAACATTGCGGATACAAACCTATAATACACAAAAAAACTATGAGCGTTTTATTGTCTGTTCTTTTATTTAAAATAAAATACGATTATACAATAATACATTTTTATATCCTTATATCATTTTATTTTTATCGACTCCATTAGATATCTTTGATTCACCCGTTGAAGAGAATAGGCAAGAAAGTTTTGTAGCATAGCATGTCATTAATTTTGTTAAGGCCAGAAATTTGCCTATCCCATTGCTTACTTTTAGGGAATAAGAAAACTATGCCCTCCTTAAACCAAAGTCGCAGTTTCGATTTTGAATCAAAAAATTAATCAAAGCACTCGTTTTTATTTCAGGTTCGTATGTTAGTCGAAATTGGGAAGAAGTCCCAAAGCAAGTTAACTTTGAAATAATGAAGCTGATAGAGGTGGGGGGGGGGGGGGGTTATATCTTGCGGTTAGGATGAGACATTTGAAGCCAGAAGCACAAAATTTAAGAGAAATTCGTGTTGATCTGGAGGCGAGCGATGAGCCTAACCTCTTTTCTGTTTGTGCGAGTGTGTCTATGTTGGTGTGCGAGTGTGTGTGTGTGTGTGTGTGTGTGTGTGTGTGTGTGTGTGTCAGAGAAAGAAGAAAACAAGAAGGGTTTTGAAAGGGCCCTTTTGAGCGACCAGTGGCGCACACTCAATGGCCGTTGAATTAGAGGCAAAACTCTTTCTTTATTTAAGGCTGGCATTAATCGCGTCTCTCGTAAACTAAAAGTAATCGGTGCTTTTTACGTTTTATTGGAGCCAAGTCCGGATAGAATAGCCTTCATGTATGAAATAATGGACAATTTCACCAAAGAGAATGGGAGACTCTTAGGATGCTTTCCAATCCCCTGCTTGGCTGCGTGCGCTCACGGGGGAGAGGAATACCCCGCCGCCGCCTTCGATTCCCTATTCCCTCGCCTCGTCTGCCTTGCCTTTGCCTACCTTTGGCTCTTCACCGCTCACGCCTCTTCTCCTCCCTTTAGTGCAGAGCGAGGCTTCTCTCACGTTTAAATATTAACGAGATCGTTTTACATATGGGAGATTAATTTTTATGAGCCAAAACCTAACTTTTCCCCCTCGCTGGCGTTTATCCATTAAAAAAATAAGATGGCTTTGGATTGCATAAATAAAACAAAAGGAAATCCAGAGAAGATAGCGGTAGCCGCACAACTTTTCACATTGAATGCGTTCTGGGAAAGAAGATTTCGTGAATAATTTAGAAGAAACGATATTATTGTAGTAGACTACTTGCATTTTTTATTATGGAAGGTATTATTTACATAACACTAAAACGGGAAGAGAAAATAAAGGATGCTGCAAATAAAGTGAAATTTAATTACGCTCCAAATTGGCTGTTACGTCGCAAATAAGAAAATTGCTCCACTTCGAAAGTTGAAAAGATTTGTGAATGAATTTCTATAAAATTGATTAATACTATAATTTATCACGTATTGAAAGCAAATTACATTTCCCACAAAGTTTAACTTTTTCTCCACTATTCAATATTTCCTCCCCTCATTCCCAAGTCATCGATTTTTTTGGTAGCAATTCTGTTATTTTTAGTTTGTAAATTCTACGTTTTGCTCTACTAGATGAAGAAATCCAGTAAGATACATTTCGAAATATCTTATAAGAAATTTGTTTGCACTATCTGTATACGAGGGGCATATAATATTGAAATACTTTTTATTTTGCCCACACCTTCTCCTTGGTGGCTTTCTTGGAACCACTTTTTTGGATTGCTTCTTACCCACACATGAAGAGCCTTTGCAGTTCTTTGAAATCTGCTGCGCAAAGTTTCTTAAAGATCTAAAACAATAATAATGGCTCAGTTACCAGAAGAGTAATGCCTAATGATGCAATAGAAGCACAGGACTTCCGCCTGCCGTAAACATTCTGTACATGGTCTTTGACCTGCAATGCTTTAGGAGCAGGAAGGTCAATTTCCCTGGAACGTAGAAACTCCTTTAAAAGCATCACTAAATGGAGAGATCTACGCCGGTACGAAAGTCTGATTTAGCGGCGAAAATGAAATGTCTCATCTCGACACAAAATTCAAAAACCCACACGCCAGTCAACAATAAGCAACATTATCGCAAAAAGTCATCAATTTCCACCCTGTGTGGATATTATGTGTGACCCGGGATAGGTTCATCGGCACAAACCTTCAAGCTACACATCAATGTCAGGAATAGTCAAACGGGTAATTCCACTTTGTGCAGTTTTGGACTCTGAAAATAGGTCTTGTAAGTAGCCGGCCACCTACGTTGAACAGTATGTGGAAAACTTGTCGAAAGAAGAGGGAGAAAATCGATATGAAGGCCTTGTGACTTAGTCTCCAGGAATGGAAATTGGGATATACAGGACAGGACTTTTATTCTCTTTCATGATGTTTATGATCGCCGATGGCGCCAAGGATTTTTGTAATGACAGTTTGACCGTTTGACAGGTTGAAACGTATTCAAGTCCCAGTACAACATGAATATTTCTTGACTGTTCAACAAACTCTACTTCTAGTATTCATTGAATATTCTTCTACAGGGTGAGCCAAAAGTTCGCACCACAGAGTTAAGAGGTATATTTACAATATGTTTTCAATGTGATTGCCTCCAATGTCGAAACATAGCTCCAGGCGATCACCCATTTCCCTAAGAATGTTGATCACCAACTTCGGCGTTATAGCACGACTTTCAGCAGATTGTTTATACCTCTGACCTTCACGCTCTACACTCTCTCTGGAAATATCAGTCTCTTCCACAGAGCAGAATATGGTCAACACGCTCTTCAGTATTCAGCATTTTTCACATAAAACAAGAAATATAATAGTTAGCAATCACATTCCTATGATGAGTGACTTTTGGTCTATATATAAAATATAAAAGTATAAAGCTTTGATTGGCTATTATTATCTTAATTATTTGCCCAAATGTTTTTAAATACATATTTAGAATGAAGAAACTTTTTGACCCACCAATGTCAAATTTAAGAAATTAATTACTTAAAAAAATCATCTAGGCTAAAACATATTGATTATAATTATTATTATCACACGACAAGCGATTATTATCATTGTTTGCAATGCCAATTATATAAGTACACCGGAAAAAAATTAGTCATCTACTGTTAATAGGGAGTTGCACAACTCCATATGAGATAATTACAGCTTTAATGCACTTGAGCATTGATTGTACTAGTCTCTTTAGATAGTCCTTATCTATCTTCAACCATGCTGATACAATTTATTCCGCAAGTCAGTGGTTTAGTCTGATGGCGATTCTTCCGCTAAACAAGTTGCTCCAGGCGATCCCACAAATTCTCTATTAGGTTCAGATCTGGGGATTTGGCGGGCCAATCGAGATGCTGCACTGTCTGATCATGCTCCTCTAACAATTCTCCATGGATTTAGCCCTGTGAACCCTGCAGTTATTGTCTTGATAGTAGACATCTTTCAGGTCATACACATCCTTGAACTGATCCACAAAAAAGCAGCAGTTGTCCATTCAGAATGTCACGATAGTGGTGCTGATTAAGCCTGTTGTTAATTTCAACGAGAGGTTACTGTTCATTGTCCTGAAAAGTTGCCCACAGCATCACAGAGCCACCCGCCTGGACCACACAGGACACAATCAGGGTGAAAGGCTTCATTGCTTCTTTTATGTATACCTCGTCGTCCGTCATTCGAATAAAGACAAAACTTTAAATCATTCGACTAAATCAGGCGTTTCCAGTCGTCTACAGTCCAGTTCTGATATCGTTTGCACTACTGTACACGAGCTTTCTTGCGAGCTGGAGTGAGCATCGGACGCTTGCGAGGTAACCGGTTCCAGATGTCCATTTTATGCACTTGCTTCCTTAAGGTTCTTTTACAAACTTGCCTATGCGGACCGTTATAGAACTCCTGCAGCAGTTATTGCCTGGTTTGAAAGTGGTTGGCCGTCCATTATTCGTCTTTAGTCCCATTCAGTCAGCGCCGACTTCTGACCACAGTTTCGACGCTTGTTGCCATTCGATATGGCTGTGGACTATTTCTTGCACTCACGGATGACAGTAAGTTTTGATACTCCGGCGAAGGTAGCTACTTCTTGCACAGGATGTTATTTTGCCTGCCCAAATGCTATGACCCCTTTTTGCCACTGAGATCCGTCTGGCAACGTGTGGTAACAATGAGATAATTCAGCTCAATTTCTTGTTTACTTTGAATTGACGACAATATCAAACACAATTTTGAAAGTGTTGTTAAAGTCAAATAAATAAAAATTGTTTGCTATGTTAAATAAAGGAATCACAAGTTTTATAGTATTTAAATTTCAATTATTCTCAATATTTGAATACATAAACTTATTGGAGTAATAATTTCATGGTGAATGGTGGTTAAATTCAAAATTTTAAACGGGTTGAACTAGTTATTAACCGTGAGAATTATTGTCAACTCTCAAAATGATTACGCTAGCGAACTGAGCTGGATAATAATTCTTCTTAGATTTTATAAGCAAACAAGGATACCTACGGGAGAGACATTATGATTTCCTTCACGTAGTGCTAGAGATTTAGCAAGTAAAATTTTTACAAATAATGACTTGTTTAAATTAGTAAAATTTATAAGCTGCCTACACGAGAGGAAAGAATGCCCAGCATAAATCCTTTTGTTTTAATAAGGGCTTTTTTTAAATATTTTCAAAAAATATCTTCCTTTTCATGAGTGTTGCAATGACAGCCAGGCTCTAGAGTGTTGTATTGACCAATTTTACAACAGAGAATACACAGTGCAGAATGATTGAGATTATCATGGCAATTCTCCTATAAATTTTCCTTAGCAATTTATATCTCCTTGAACAAGATCATAATTTTTATTTTTACTGAAGACAGTGGTCTCTATTCAAATTAATATAATATTCAAATTAATGCTTTCTAAATTGAGCTCGTCCAACTCATCGCCCGCGGTCCTCGCTTGGGATTGTTTTACAATGCAACTACTGTACTAACTGAAATTGATTTGGCGCAGAGCCAAAGTTGGACTCGTCTGGTATAAACTTCATAAACTTGTAAACTTTCTAGGGAAGATTTCGTTCTAAAAATACATTCAGAATTTGCATATTCAACTGTTCAACTGTAAAGATGATGCAATTTTCTAAAGGCTAAAATTCCATTGTAATTTGTTCGATGGAAACTCCTTTTCCACATTTGAGGCTCAGAACGTCCTCCAAAGGCCTTCAACGTCATTTAAACTAAAAAGTGATCTACTCTTTTGTATTGTTGTCAAAAAAACTGTACATTCTAGTTGACATAATTGGAAAGCACTTGATTTATTCATGTTTTTATTTTCCTTTATGCTGAGAGAGAAGGGTTTTTTTGTGTCAAGATTTTAATTTAAATTTTTTTTTGTTCTCTTTCGTCTCATGACGTGCATTTCATAGCAGGCTATTCAAAAGACGGAGGCGTCAAGTTGCCACCATCACCAACCTCTTGTTTCGAATCGTCAACTGCACTTGGCATTTATGAGCACACCCATTGGCTCCGACCAGTTTTCAGCGGCTTCTCTCGTTTAGTTTACGCTGATGGGAGTAGAAGGGAGAGCGAACAAACAAAACACGCAAATTAATTAAATATTAAATGTCTGTTGCATTGATATTTGTATTAGAGTGCGGGTGTGTCAGATTATGCTATATATCATGATCTATACTTTTTGCACTTAATAATATATAATGGAACCTTTTCCTAAAATAATTTTAACAGACACCAGTGATAATTTAAAATATATTTAGAACTGCAATATGAATTTTTTAATATTCCTTCAGTTTTAATAAGTTTTATTTATATACAGTGCGTCTCAGAAGTATAAAAATTATTAATTTGTAATTGCTTAATCAATTGTTTATCTAAGTTATAACATTATAATAAGATATATAAAGAGCCAAAACTGTGGACACTAAGATAATAAGAAAGGAAGAAAAGAAATGTGGAAAAGTGGTTTCTTTTTTTTCTTTCTTTTTCTAACATGACTTTTGAGTTTAGGAAGAAATTCTGTTAAATTTTATTGATTTTTCTCAAAGACCGACAAAATTTGTATCCCATAAGTATACATAAACAGAAAATACTTTCAGAAAAAAATTGAATATTGCTGATTTTTTATTTTTGATTACTTTATTTTACCATCATTAAATTAATCACATCAAAACATGATTCGGCATTTTTTTAAATTAATGTATGAATGACTGTAAGATATACAGCATGTTATACCAACTCTAAATGATTTGCTTTTATATTTCTTCAGCTGCTAAACTGTTCTTGGTAACTATAAACATCTCTTGCTAGAATCCTCCATACGGATTTAGGTCCGGAGAGCTGGCCACTCTTTGGCATTCACATTGTGCGCTTGTAACCAGCTCAAAGTTGATCTGCATAGCTACATATATGCAAGCGTTTTCTTGTTGCAAAATCCTTTACCAGCAATTTCTTCAGCGATGGGAAAAAGATAATCCTTTAGTGTTTACTGATATTTTTCTGCATTTTGGCGACCACTTAAAAAGGTATTTGACATTCCGTTGAAGGCAAAACATGCTCACACATAACCGCTTCTTCTCCTTCTTTTCTGCAATGTAAGTTTCGATCTTGGATCCGAAAATTATGCCAGTAATACATCCACCCATCAGGACTGTCCAAATTAAGCCTGTTTTCATCACTGGAAAGGCATGATATCCATTCGTCACTACAAGACATGTGTTTTTTAGCCCATGGCAGTCGTGCAGTCTTGTGTATCACAGTCAGCAGTTGTTTCCTGATTACTGACTTACCATTCCATTTGAGGTTTAAGTGCTTCTGGAGATCTTGATGCTTATTTCTCCCTTATTTAAGACCGGAAGATATGTCTATCATCTCTTGAAGTTGCGAAGTTCGGTCGGCCAGAAAGTCCTTTTTTTAAGTCAGAAGGATCTTTTTTGAGATTGAATAGATGGAAGCAACATTTCTACCAATTTTCTTTGCAATTTCTACAATACTTAGTCCTTCACCTTTGTATTTCCAAATTTCTGCTACCTCAATATCATGTATTTGTTTTGAACGTGGAAATAACAAAAAAAAATTAATAAATTTGAAGCATCCGAAATGTTTATTAAGCTCACCCTGAAACTTGCATGTTTATTTTTTAATCAAAATAAAATATTTGTGATCAAATTGTGAAGGTGGAATTAATCCATTTCTAATTTAGACTAAACGGTAAAAACTTATCGCACATGTTTTTTTATGAGGCGATAAAATGTTATAAATATGCATATGTTTATAGTCTAAATCTAGCGTGGAAACTTTTAATAATCGTGCACTTGTTGCTGTTCATATGTCGGATTTAATTAGTAAATTACTTTCCGGGTGAAGAAGTGCGCCATGAAGTAAAATTGAATATGGTTCATTAGAAGCAGGCTGTTTTATACTTTTTTTTAAATCTTAAAGTAAGCAATATATTATCGAGGAAAAAAAGAAAGTAACCATTTAATTAAATAAAATTGAAAAAATTGTTTGCCTTTTGTTAAACAATAAAATCAAGTGTTTTCTTCAAAAATAATCCAATTATGGCGTCAAATCAACAACCGAACGCGAATTTTTCCAATACTCAAAGTGGTAGGAGGCACAGTGCTTTTATTTACCAGAAATCAAAGTATGAATCTTTTTTTGTAAGACAGAACATTTTTTCTCGATTCTTTCCGGAATAAATATAGTTGAATTCATATATGGTTTTTTATGTAAAACTAACACTTCCACTAATTAAGGTTAATTTAGAAAACTATCGAACCAAATATATTTCTAAATGTCAAACAAGGAACATATTTAGTCAAAGATAAATTAATTTCTTTTAAAGATCGTAACATAGAAACAGTAACCAAAAGTATTCGGATACTGAAAATCTTAGGGAAACATTGCTTTATAATAGCATTAGTGGGGAAGTATCTCTATCTTCTGCTTGCATGAGAGCGGCTAGGAGTTGAAGCATACTTTTAGCAAGTTTCTGGTCGATGTGGACAAGAATGGCTCGCCGTTCCTTCTGCAGAGCTGCTTTAGGAAATAAGACGATGGTCATTTCGTATTCATCGTTCCAATTCATACTAGAAATGTTCTGCAGGTGCAATTGAAAAATATTTGAAAAATATGATTTTATTATTTTAATATTATTTTAAAACTATAATGAACACATTATGTAATGTTTTCATTTTTAAAATTTAATCTTAAACGCGTCGCCACACTTTTACCTTTTTTTTAATTTGAATACGCTACTCTTAAAATACCACTTGATTTTTAAGAAATCCCTCCTGTACATGCCATGCAATGGGACAGAGAGCTAGATCGTGTGGAAGAGATATAGAAGCGATAATGAACATTACGACGTCTATCATTTCCCTATTGGTAGGGCCGAATTTTTCAGAATGTCGGATTACACTTCTTGGCTTTTTATAGAATAATCTATCGCCTAAATCCCATTCACTTCAAAACAATCTCAAACCATTATGAAGAATTAGGAGAACTTAAGAGTTAGAAGGGCACAGTCCGAGGAAAATCTTACGCCAGGCTTTCGTCAAATTCCAGTAGGTACATCGGATTGGAAGACTGCAAAGTGTAGCTGATCGTTCGAAAGTGATTTAGATGTACAGTGACAAATTACATTTATATTCTACAAAATAATTGCACTATGAAGAGTTTTGGAAGGCCTCTAGCCTTTACTCCTAAGGATCACCGTCGAATGTTAAGACTTGAAAGCAATGAAAGTTTTCAGCTGCTTCTATTAAGGGAACCATTCGTTCAATGGCTTCACGAAGGATTATCAGCAGATATTTAAGAACGATTCTCAAATAAAACGGCAAAAGATTAAGCAGAAATCATCTCTAATTGCACGATGCCTTGATTTTCCAAGGGGGACAGCATAAGATGAATGCAAAAGTGGGATTCTGTGATCTTTAATAATGAGAATAAAAGATGCAGGTTTTAAAGTGGCCATCAAAACCTGTGGCAAATTTCGGTATGAAGTGTTTATGCCAAAGGGAAAAGTTCCAAGATTTTCTAATCCTGGTAAGAAATACCACGGGAAGCTTTGCAAAAACTATTAAAATCGATGGAGGATAGAATGTTCCAAGTCATCCATAATCCAGAAGGCATTACCAAATATTAATCTCCATTTATTGTACTAGAGGCTTATATTGTCTTATCATTATGTTCACTTTGTTTTTCACGTTTATTTTTTTATTTTTTCGCTATAAGGAATAGAAACTATTCCCCGTTGTTTTGTTTCTTACTGTAAAGCCAATCATAAAACAGCATGAAGAACTTGTCAATTTAAGTAGTTCAATAATAAAATACGAGGAAAGTTGCTGTCTGTCTTAACCTTTTGACCAACACGCTAATCTCAGTTTCAATATGTAATGAAAATTTTACACAAATCTCTTCTTATGACGAAACCACGTCGGAACTCGGATAGGTCACGTTTAGATCTCCTATCTACATAAAAGATTTATATTTATAACTCCCACTTCATAACTCACCGATGGATCTCCTTTGATAACGTTGTATGCATATTTTATTTATATGAATTTGTATTTCATTCATTATCTATTCAGATCGTAACTCTCCAAGCGAGCATACCTTTATACAACAGCGGTGTTGAACAAAATTTTCATTGCACAGGACTCAAGTTTACATTATTTAGGATTTGAAAAGTAAAATTCTGTCGATCACGTCGGACATGATAAATTACAAATCTACAAGTAAATCGACATGATTGACGAGTTCCACATTTAACTGGGCGCGACAAACGAGAGCGATTTCTCTATTGATATCCATGCCCATTTTAAAAGCTACGCTATACCAAAATCGGGAATCGATTAAAAATAATATTTTGAACAAATACTAGTCAATTTTGAATAAACACCAGTTTAAGGAACCCCTTAACTTGTCAGGTGCAGCAATGTTACCTAGGAACCTCTTTAATATGCAGGGGGCTTCATCATTAAAGCTTTTTTGGGAAAATTCCTGCTGTCTTCTGTTGGATAATATTGTGATTATGTCGGCGATTATGATTGATGTGTAGGAGAATTATCCTAATAATTTATGAAAAATGATTGTAGATGAACCATAAATATTTAACAATAAATTTAAACGATAAATATTAAAATATATCATAAAATATCTATTCAGGCCTTCTCTTAGAGTATGTTAACAGTACAGTGCATCTTAAAAGTTTAGGTAATTGTCTTTTTTAATGAATACAAAAAATTATAGAATACAAAACAAACTTTAACATTCTTAACAGAATTATATATTTAATATAAGTTAAAAAACAAAATCATTAGCTAATTATTTTAAATGGAAAACCCACTGTCTCAAAAGTTTAGGTAATTTATTGAGTCTGCACAAAAATGAACACCATTAATAGTCAGTGTGCTTTCTACCATGATGAATCACATAAAACATACGGTCATTCCTTGCCATGATTAGTTTTTTCTCGAATTCTGGCTTGAGATTGTTGATGTGAGTTCTGCTACTGAAGTAAAAGGACGACCACCAGCATACATCTGAGTTGATGTGATTCCCAGATATTCATCATAAGATGAAGTTGACCAATCGTTGGCGGCGCGAGGCGTATAGATGGGCGCATTGTTCTGTTGGAACACCCATTTGGTTTCTACTAACAGGTCACCCATTGGTATCAACTGCTGGAACAGACCACTCTTATAATCTTCAGACTTCTGTCTACTAAAAGAACTGCTAAACTTACCGCTTCATTAAATTTGAATGCATTCCGCATCGTGGCTAATTCATCGCCTTGATGTCAAAGAGCATTTTGGATTCTTTTAGTAAATCCCGCCAATAACGATGGTAACCATCTGGACCGTCCAGATTCCACCCTTTCTCCTCACTGAGAAGCTATTCCTCCTTCTACGAAATCTCTTCATCTGTCCATTGTAGACGTGCTTGAATGTGCTTAGATTTCAACAGTTGTTGACTACCATTTTAACACATTTCGATATTGGGATTGCTCGTTTGTGGACTGTAGCTTTGCATATTTTCAGGATAGACTGATGTGAAATTTGTCGCAGAGAAAGTCTCTGTTGAGTTGCCATTCACGCAGGCTGTCGATCATCTCCGTAAGATATGCATTTAGGCCTTGCAGATCTAGGTTTTGGCTTCGTATCTTCACTTCTACCTATTATTTTGTAAATACTAGATACAGAGCTTCCAACCTTCCTTGCAGTTTCATTCGCAGATTTTCAAGATGCTTTTAGCATCCAAACATTTGTAATTTCATCAAGTGTGAATTGTTTCTCTTTTGCCGTTTATGAACTATTACAAATAGCAATTGCTATGTACTCGATGGAGTATTCTAAGGTGATTTCAGGTAATTTGCATAAAAATTCATTCGTTCTAGCACCCCTACAAACGATTACCTAAACTTTGGGAAATGGTTTTTTATTTTTGTTAAAATCTTCTTTAACATAATGATCCAGAGGCCAGTGCTTTTGTTTTGTAGCTTAAAATAAAGATATAAGTCAGTTAAGAATATTAATATTGTTTTTCATTCAATAATAGTTTATAATCATTAAGATTACCTAAATTTTTGAATGTAGAGATATTTAAAACGCGTTTTTATATGTACCTATATTTTAAACAAATTAAACTTGTCCAAAAGTGTGCACGAAACAGGAGATCCACACATTTCGGTGGTTTTCAGTGGAAATCAGGAAAATTTGGCCAAAAGTGTGCACGAAATAAGAAATCCACACATTTGGGTGGTATTCAGTGGGAAGCAGAAAATTATGGCAAGTACTGCATTTTTATGCCCTTGCTCTTCCAAGTCCGTGGAATCCAACGATCAAGTAGTTCTATTAAAGCGAAGAACATCAGTAAAAGATCCTCTTAAGTTTTTTGATTTAAACAATTATTAACTTACTTATATAGATATCTTTATATCCTTGCCATCCTTCGGAAAAATTTCTAAATTTTTATTTAACGTTGGTCATTATTTAAGCTAGTTATTTAAGCTGAGTTTTATAAAAATTCCGAGTCCCGTGAGCTATTCTCATTTGTTGCAACCGATCGATAATCAACTGAGTTTTAAAATTGTCCAGCCAAGTAATTTATAATTGCAATTTCGTTCTCTTAATGCCAATGCATGATTACCCGACTTAACGTTTTGTTTGTTGAGTCTTGAAATTAACTCCTAAGAATTGATGCATAAAGTACTTCCTGAAATCATTCCGAAAAATGGTGATAATTTAGGATAATCAGACTTCTGTCGAAGGTGGCATTGACTGATAAAGACCATTTGGCATTAGTCATGGAAAATGATTACGGGGAGATTACTATCTTTAATATGGACGCTAATGATGGAGTCGATGCGGATGGTTATTTAAAGTGCATTTCATTTGACCCCGAACCACTTCCGACAAACGTCGAACCACCACCCTCCATCCCGCTATGTGAAAATGGGGAAACATATGCCTGCTTAACGCTTATCATACTTCATTATAGAAAACATATTATTTACATTATGAATAGAAAAATCACGAACGATTCTCTTACAATCCAATTGCGCATTTGGGGATTGCTCTTTTCGTGTGTTTGTCAGTTTAAACAGAATTTTAATGCCATCAGCCATACAATTCATCGTCATTGTTTTTTGCTGTTAAAAATTAATTTCTTTAAACTTTACTGGATTCTTTAAAACTATCAAATAAAGGCACACATTCATCTGTGCGATTCTTCTACAGGTAATTTTCTGTGGAATTTCCTTAATTGAATTCCACTATGAAACCAGATGGAAAGAATGTCGGAATAAAAACTTCACCTACTACTCATCTTTAAGAACGTTTAATTAATTTCCTCTATTTGGATTCATAAAAGTAAAGATCAAATGGCCAAAAAGCATTTACTTGTAAGGGGTTTTTGAAGTGTCATTTCTTCATCTCAAACAGTTTGCTTGAAACATTAATACGTACTAGAGGAGGATGGGGGAAATCGTATTGATTTCAAATTGCAATCCCATGTTAAATTCTCAGAACAAAAATAGAATGCTTTTAGTGTTATTGATGCATTTGTTCAATTTGAATCTATTACATTATCAGATGTCAACGACGAGCAGAAAGATAAGAAAAAAAGGATTTAAATTATAGAATTTTAAATTTTAATCAAAATTAATTTTACGAGTGGAAATATTAGCTATGCTAATTTGCAATTACAATAACTGACAGCTATATTCGTATGGAATAAAGTGTATAAAAGAAATATGATAAGTATACAAGAGCGATAAAAGCCCAGGAAACACTAATCGTTAAATTTGTTATTTAAAAGATGATTGCATAAAATAACTTTTGAAAGAGATGCTAAACACCTAGATGATATCCAGTTTTTAATATATGGTTTCTATTATTTCTAGGCGTAAATAACATGGAGAAGGAAAGGTTTCTAATTGCGTGTTCTCCTTACATTCAGTCATAATTATTGTATGTATGCTGCCTTGAATAATCCGCATAAAGCACTGATTACAGAAAATTATTTGAAAATACTGTAACGTACCCTGTTATAGGTAACTGTACTCGGATGATTGGATATGGAGAGTGTTTGACCAAACAGTAATGCCAAATGCTTAAGTAAAGGGGGTCGCTTAAATCTCTATACCGATAACCATTTCCTTATTGTAACAACATTTAGTAATGTTTTCATTAAAAAAAAAATTATGCAGTTTGGAAATCGGGTAATAATGCTCATACCAAGTGATTCACAACGAGTGTAAAAAACTTTGTTAGCGAGACCAGGTTGAAATGTCATTTGAACCTAAGTTCCTATTCCAATTAAGCTAAATTAAGTTATGTATGGATATACATAAAGCTCCCATTAAAAATGCAAATCACTTGCTTGTTGACAGTTACTCAAATGGATAATTGATGCGGCCAATCAAAATCACAATAACGATGCCGTAGTTCGTATTTGATTTGATGATTCGTAGATGTCGTTCTAGTATTTAAGCTCAAGGGGCACATTTTGAGCACTTGTTATACCCTCTTATATGCTTTTAAATTATTGGTTAATTATAAGCTCATAACATGTGTGTTATTTACGTATTTACAACTACACTAATAAAACTTCGATCTCTTATAATTATGCACCAATTGGAATACGACCTGATCTATCCAAGAAAATGACAATGTTTTTTACACTCATGGTGAATCACCCTGCATAGTATGATTAATACCATTTTTATTCCAATTTCTGGTTTTAAGGAGTAATTCAGATTTCTTGACATGTCAAAAACATTATAATCGATTATCTTGGAGTCTTTGGGAGGTCGAAGACAGGCCTATAATTCCGGTATCTATGGATTAAAACATAACAGCGATTTGGTAACGCATAAGTTTGCTAGCGAATTTTAGGATATTGATGATCATATTAATTGTTTTTAAATTGTCTACAAATTGTACCTTTTATCACCGTTCACACAATCAAAATGTCTTAGAGCAAAAAAATTGAAGGGCTTCTTAGAAGAAGGGGGTAACCAACATTATTCCGGAAACTGATTTTTTTGTCATGATGAAAGTTATTTAAAGTTGTTGTATCAATTGCCCCAAAAGCCGAAGGTCTTTTTTCAAACTTTTTTTTGAGACACGGTGTGGTAGAAGGAGGTATCTGCCATAAAATACTCACTGAGATGGAAAACTTTGACCTTTTATAACTCAAAATCGTCAGATTGCTAGATGCCCCCTTCTTCCATGAAGCCCTTTAATTAATTACTGAAATTCAGAAATAAAAGGGAATTTATAAGCCTATATTTTGATGATCGTATTATTTCTAACGGTTGGGAGGCCATGATATAGTCCACCACCAATTATCGTTAAGCACTGCATTCAGAAGGTGGCGGACTTCTCGGGAGCAGGGTTTTTGTTTTATACACAAGTTTAAATTCCTTCTGAATAGCAATAACACTAAAATCTTGCATTCAAGATAACACATTTCGCTTTCTGTTGCACAGATACTGTGGTATTTTCTTTCACATGAACGTACTGCGATACGCGGAAACTACTCTTTAGAATTCGATCAAATTTTAACGGTATACACAGTTTTAGGTACCCTATTATTCCCCCAAATTTCATTATGCTAGGCGTTAGAGAACATGAGTTATTAACTTGTTGATCTTGGTGACAGCATTTTTATTTCTGTTCATCGTTCAAATTCGGACCCACGTTCATATGAACTTTTTTGCTTAGAATCACCCATACTATCTCCCCTCCTAATTTGTACAGACCGTTCAGATACACCCTGTATTTATACTTATATACAGGGTGATTCTGAAAAATTGTGTAAAACTGCAAGCTATGACAGAGGTGACCAGAATGAACATTTTCTTTTAATACAATGTGGGGCCGCCAATACATTGTTCAGGCGTTATCACGTTTTATGACTATTGCTTGAATTATCACGTTCCTGCGGACGATTCCACTGCTTATTGCACGTGCATAAAGATGGATTGGGCGAGGTGGGCCTGTAGCCTGGCCAGCTCGCTCACCTGACCTCAACGCACTTGATTTCTTTGTATGAAACCATCTTCAGAGCCTAGTGTATGAAACACCTGTGGACACAGCGGATGATCTTGTAGCAAGAATTACCATTGCTGCTGGTGCCATTCAAGATACTCCAGATATGTTTCACCGGGTGCGAGAATTCTTACGTCGGCGGTGTCAGCTATGTCGCACCGCTGGTGACCGTCACTTCGAATATTTGCTTTGAACTGGCGTCGTTGTTGTACGTAATTTTTACAGCTTTTGTTGTCTCTTTTGGTTGGCGTCTAAACCAGAGGACACTCATGATGTACACGAAAACGTATTATTGTCATTAACATAAAGTGTCTTGCACATAAGACGTGATAGCTCTTGATCAATGTATTTGCTACCCTACATTGTATTAAAATAAAATGTTCATTCGGGTTACCTCTGTCATTACTTACAGTTATACACACTTTTTCAGAATCACCCTGTATAATAAGGAGCCATTTAAACAAAAGTCGCCATTTGGGAGTCGGGCCTTATTGGACTAAATTATCTTAAATATAATTTTACAGTCAATTTTCATTATATAGCTGTGTATAAAACAATAATTACTAAAAACAATGTCATGGGATAAATTTTAAGTAATTAAAAAAAAAACAGAACAATTCATTCGGCTCCTAGTAATTGCTTTGATACTTCCAATTAAAATTCAGCGCTTTCCCATTAAATTATTCTTTATTATTGAAGTAGCCGTCTCATAAAGTGTAATGATGGGTTTTATATCTCCTCAGAAATTGTAACATATTAGAAAATAAAAATTTGTATATTCTATGAAATAATAAAATGAATTCTATTAATTTACTCTGCAAATATTATTCTAGAACTTCGCCTACAACAAATCATGAAATATAGAGAAGGGGAGAAATGATCATATTTTCAAACAAATCTCTAATGTTTTAGCTTCAACTTTTGCATTATTAATATTTCAATCAAGCCTTTATGATCCAAGCTTCAGTCCTTCTCCTTCCCTTCGGAGGTTCCGGTGACTATGAAAATGGAATTTTCCTTCAACTGCTTTGCCTCTGTTTACACAGTCGGCGGTTCTTGTTTGACGATATCATCGTACTACGGTCGGAGGAGAAAATACGCCGGGGCCAGGAAGGAAAAGCACCCCATTGGAAGGAAAACCGATGACAAAACTGAGGAGGGTGGTGAGACGAACCTTTCCCTATCCCTTGTGTTGTACTTGGCACAGGTGCATACAATCTCTTCGCCCTTGCAAACTGCCTCGCTCTGCTAAACCCTGACCCTATGCAATACATTTCAACCCACCCACCTGTCTACCCCAACTTTTACCTCAGTAGCTGCTTCGCCCTTAAGCCCCTGCAATACGCCAAGTTCACCGATCAAGGGCTAAAGAAAAGATGGTCCGCAAGCGTGGACGGGTGGAGAGAAAAACTGCCATCCCACGATTCATCTTCTTTTTTTTTTGTGTGTGTGTGTGAGATACCAGAATTTATCAGCGTCTGGGTTTATTCCCATCCTTTTAAAAATATGTTCAGTGCCTCAATGGAGCTACAAATTTCATTTAAAGCCTGAAAACTTGTCTGCATAGGGGAAAATTTATCCAATTTAAAAAAGCTTATTGTCATTCATACATCTTAATGTTTTAAGGCAAAGTAAAGTACGAAACACAATCTTAGAAAATAAGATAATAAAAAATTAATTATATATAATTCATTTAATATGCTCTTTATTAGCTGAACTCTACGAAAGACATTTTGCACAGAACAACAGAACATTAGGCCAATGATTGATGGATGTTTCTATTTGTTTAATGTTTTTTATAAATTAAATAATTAAAAAAATAATAATTAAAATGATACATACATTCAAAATAATGATATTGGTGACTAAAGGATTTTCTTCTTCCTTTTTTGTATTTTTCATTTGGGCTTGTGTTTTTCTTATTTTCATTGAATATTACAACTTTTTACAATTGATAAAATGTACTTTTCAATTGAGAAAATAATCTTTTCAAATGAAAAAAATGTGGTTTTCAAAATAGAAAATGTGGTTTTCAAAATAGAAAATGCGGTTTTCAAATTAGAAAATAAATATATAAAACCATTAGTTTAGTGGAACCATTATGGCTCTTTGGAACTTTCAATGCTAAAATATGGCATGTAATATATCAAATGACTTGGAATGATGTGCCATGAATGAATTTATCGTAGAATTAATGGATAAACTGGTTCAATGATTATCCACGTAGCTTTGAACCAATTTTTTTTCTTTTTTTTTTTTTAATTAATTTATTAGATCCAATTTCGACTATGATTAAATTTATGTTACATTCATTCATGGCACA
>JAHWFO010003882.1:1161049-1205045 GCA_023313115.1 Rhysida immarginata | reverse complement strand
TGCTTCACTGCTAAAGTTCCTCCTTGGAATGTTTAAAAGATTTTATTTATACTTTGTAATGCATTATAAAGAACAAAATTTTTGTTTAAATCGAATATCAAGTTATAAGTTTACTGTCCTTCAATCATTTTTCCTGTGCAATTTGATTATAGATTAATAAGGTACGTTTCTATTAGGACCGGTATTCATTAGGATCAGTATTACTCCTGGAGACATTAAGTTCGTGGACTTGGCACATAGAGTCGTTGGCGTACACGGCAGCGCATGGGTTGTGTAACTTAATGGTGTAGTATAAGTTCCTCTCTCGTTCCAGCGAGAATTATTTGCGTGCGTTACAGAATAAACATAACTGCAATCTGTTTTGAAGGACAATTAAAAATGCGAACGGTGGAATTCGGGAAGTCGCTATTTGGGCAACGGGCGAAGGTGAATTCTGTCGAAAATTAGGCAAATCAACTAGTGAAATCTTTGGCTGTGGCTACATGACAACGCCCCTGCACATCGATTGTTGCTTGCCTAAGAGGATTTGTCACAGCAAGTGATCGTCGTTTTGCCACACCCTTCATACTCACCTGATTTCGCACCATGCGATTTCTTTCTCTTTATCCGCATGGAAAAAAGCTACTTGAGCGTAGATTTCAATCGGTTGTGGAGATCGTCATTCCCACAAGAGCTGCTTTACGGGATATTCCTGCCAGTACGTTTCAGGTGTTCTAGCAGCTATACCAACATTGGCGAACGTGCATAGCGACCAACGCGACTTATTATGAGGGAGGATGTGGAAATGTGCAAATGTATGTGAAGATATTGTCATACAGTCCACGAACTTAATGATTGTAGTAGCATTTCGTATAATTGACTTTTGAATATTTGCAAAATATATCTTGTTTGAGGCAAATTTAATACTTAAGATTTCTTTAATTAAAAATTAATTGCATAATTTTAAAAGCGATTATAAAGCATGTATACGTAATTGTTGTAACTTTGAGCCATCCTAAGAAAGGTCTATCTTACTTTTACAGATAGTCTTATTTCCCGAGGCCTAATTGAAGAATCACCAATAAATTAGTAATGGCTAGCAATTAGATATCATTAATGAGCTTAATTTATTCAACGAAAATAAAATAAAAAATTATATATATTGAAATAAATAAGACAGAAACCTTCCTTAACCCACTGCCGTTTCTTCTAAGAAAGATTATGACTTTTAAAATTCAGCAGATTTACAGTTGTTTATCATATCTGTCATCCAGATGATGCAAATGAAGGCAACAGAAAGTAAAGTAAGGTCGTTAGATGAGCGAAAGGTTGCAACTGGAAAAAAATCGCTTACATTTCTCAGATATTTTTCAGTTTTGGTGTGTGTGTCTATGTGTGTGTGTACGTGTGTCTGAGTGACTGTGCGTGCAGTTTTCTGTTTTTCCATTTTACCGTGCCTCCCTACGAAAATTCCTTTTTCCTCCTCATCTTATTGGAGCAGCGTGTTACACTTCTCAGCACGTTTTTGATAAAACCCGGGGAATATTTACCCAGTGCTAAGTGTTAGCCTGGTTCGACGTATCCATGGAAAATGCAATTTCATTGGGCGCAGGCGAGGGCTAGTTCATTTCGCCCGCTCCGTTTATTCAGTCTATTAACCTTTTCGAATCTCCTCTTATACATACCTTCCTCCCGAATCTATCTCCTTTTATTGAACAGGGCCCACCTCCCCCCTCTCTTCTTTCCTCCCTCCCAACCCCCACCTCCATAGCCAACCTTTCCTCTGCACCGACCTTTTATTACGGTGGCAAAAAGTCGTCTTTTTCTCTCGTAATTCGCTCTCTTTAGCACGTCCTATGTAAAGAGAAAACGTGATTTTGGAAATATGTGTTTTTCGTTTCTCAATAAAGCTTCCCCCCCTGTTATATTATTCCCCGGGGTTGAAGCTGACAGACGCCTTTAGAAAATATAAAGAAATATTTACACTTTGATTTTAACTTATCTTGATAAATAATATCTTTTTATTATACACATAGAATTCTTGATTAAGCTTTTATGTTCTAATTATAAAACATAATAATCTTACGTGCAAAAGAACTTTAATCTTATTCTCTGAGAACAAAAGATCTGAATAATTCAAAGAAATCTAATAAAGACTCTAAACAAGCACTTAATAAGAAAATTTTATGACATGATAAACTGACTTCTATCAAAGAATATAACGATATAATATGCTTATCAGAAAGATTAGAAACTACAATACCGTATTAGCTCGAATATTAGGCGACCCCTCCCTCAATTTTCAATTAAAAAAAACCTTCATAGGATATAATTTAAACCTGATTACTATTCTTTAAAAATTTTACTGGCAATGTGTGAAAAGTAGAATGTGTATGGAATGCCTAAGGAAACTACAGAGTGCCTGAAGTTTGTAGGCAAAGTATGAAATATCTGGTTTTTATGATTATCTTGCATACTTTTCTTAGGCATTCTATACATTGCCTAGGTATTATATAGAACTGCAAGTACACTCTAGGAAAAGTATCAAAACACGCCTTTATTGGCATTAAACATGCTATTGAAAATGAACGAAGAACTAAGAAGTAAAGGAAGTTCTTACCAGAAAACACGAAACTTCAATTGAAGTGGCATTGAGCTACTTGTTGCAACTAGGAAAGGTAAAATGGAATCTTCAATTGTGCACGAAATGTTTTTTTACATGGTCTTGTACATACGCCGCACGAATTCTTGACTGTTCCTCTGGATTGTGGGGCAATAGCAGAACGGAAAGGTATTTCGTGTTCAAGGACTTCTTCAACTGTCAGTAAATCTTTGGGACATACAATTAATTATGATCTCGCGCAGATTTGGTTAAATGTCTTCTATCATTGTATTGACGACAATACCTTTTTGAGAACTTTTTGTAATTTTCTGGCATGACACAAAAGTATACATACACTGCTTTGCAATGAAATTGTCCCAACAACAAGAGGTTATCCGACTTTATCCCTATATAGTGGGGGGGGGGGGGGGTTGTCTTCCTCCGAATAGTAAACGATTAGATGCATTCTCACGGGACATGACCATTTGGGTTGACACAGGGAGACGTTCCATGCAGTAGGGAGTAAGCAACTGCCTCGTGAACGTACAGTACTGTAATCCGCACAACGGTCTCAATGCCGCGACGACGACAACGACAACCGTTCACGCAATTAACGGACTTTGAATGAGGCCGGATTATTGGCCTCTCCGAGGCTGGATGGTCAACCAGACGGATTGCTGTCCATGTGTCGCGGGACGCACGGACGGTAGGTTCGATGTTGGAGGCAATGGCGAGAGGAAGACACACATGCCAGAAGACCAGGCTCTGGGGCCCGGAGAAGCACGTCAGCTCGTACCGATAGGCGGATACTGAGAACAGCGCTAGCGGACAGAACCATCACCCTGCGGCAACTGCGCGACAACGGCTAAGGTCAAAAACCCTCACCGGTGAGAGAATGATGACGTAATTTCTCACTGGGCTAACCGTCTTTTTCTCGGTGAGGACGGTGAGACTAACCGGTTAGGCATAGCAGCACTAACTGGCGTTTCTGACCGCGTTAAAATGACGTCACAGTTTTCTCACCGAGATTTCTGACTGACCAAACGCTAACTCTTCTCACTGGTGAGAGTTTTTGACCTTAGCCAACATCTCTATTCCCGGTACTGCTCCAGTGTCAATAGCGACAATAGCGTGTCGGTTACACGCCGCGAGAATGTCTATCAGGCGTCCATTGTTTTGTCTTCCTTTGACACCTGAGCACCGCGCGATATGACTGCAATGGTGTCGTGAACGAATGGGCTGGCGAATGGAATGGCGCCCGGTGGTCTTCAGCGACGAATCCCGCTTTTGTTTGGACACCGACGACAGACGCGGACGGGTGTGGCGCAGACTATTAGAACGTGCCAATGAACGATGCATCCGGAATTGCCATCGTGGACCAACACCCGGGATCATGGTCGGGGGTGCCATAGGCTACGATACCAGAACGCCTTTAGTCACCATCCAGGGCACTCTGACAGCAGCACGGTACGTCACAGAGTTTCTGCAGCCCGTATTACTGCCCTTTCTGCACACCATACCCGGCGCAGTCTTTCAGCAGGATAATGCCAGACCGCACACAGCAAACATGAGCATGGCATGCCTGCATGATGTCAACTGCCTGCCCATGACCCGCGAGGTCCCCAGACCTATCGCCAATTGAGCACGTGTGGGGCATGGTGGGACGTCGTTTACGATCACCCCGCAATCTCCATGAACTGACACAGCAAGTTCACCACACCTAGGTAGACGTACCCCAAGATGATATTCGCCACCTGTATGATCACCTACACCTGCGGCTGGAACAATTCTTCGCCGCTAGAGGTGGTGCCACAACCTACTGATGCCGCTTTCCGTTGGGACCACCCTGTACAAACGAGTGCACGTCTTGGCTCCATAACGTAATAAAGGTGTGTTCAGATGTATCTCTTGCTGTATACCTACTTTTGGCTAATTCGAATAATTCCTTGTGGGTGGGGCAATTTCATTGCAAAGCAGTGTAGATATATTTTAATATTGTAACGAGTAACGGTCATATACTTGTGCGAAAGGTCCTTCAAAATTCTGTCGCGCTCTCTATGTCCAAAGACCAAATGAGCCTCATGAAGTATATCAAATAATTCAGAGTCCGTAACATAAACCTGAATAGCGCTGACGTCTTCTTTAACAGGATTAGTCAACTTTTGTTCTCGACCACCATCATAGCGTTTCAACAGTCAAATAAGATATCTTTGCCTTTTTCACCTCGTCCACTAATTTTTGGCAATTAATGGTGATTATTGGTAAGTAGGGGGGGATATTCTATACTCTGCCGGCTGGTCCTTAGGCATTGTATAGAATGCCTTGGAAATGTGTGAAATAAAAACCATTTCAAACCTGGCCTGAAAACTTCAGGCAAGGCGACATATTCCCTAGGCATTAAATATAATGGCGAATTTCACAGGATAAAAATAGTATACTATTTTATAATCATCATCATGAACTACTGCATCACCGCTTGTATCATAATAACTCTTCTCACTATGTTAATGGCTGCGCGCATAAGGCGAGGCGTGAATATAAGGCGACTGCTAATTTTACATTTTAATTTGGTGGAAAAAACATCTGATTCTCATCTTAGCATTGATTTTAAGTTTAAGTTTATAAGGAAAAGCATTGAATAAGAGTATTTAGGCAATAAAATCAGATATGTAATTTCTAATCAATAAAAACATCCTAAATTTTTGTGAACACTGCTATCAGTATGCGGATTTTCATACGAATGATAATGCAATTTACTAAGATGAGGCCTGTAAGATACTGAATTCTAATTTATTATAATATGTAGCCAAATCTGATATAATTTCACAATGAAAGCTTTATTATGTGCCATTCTTATGCGCGAGTACTGACAAGGTGACCCAAAACTTTCATATCAAGATTAAACGTCGCATTTCTCATCAAGTACTAAAGCTAATTGCTTGATAATTGTGTAGTATGTTCGTGGCATCAAGACTTTTTTTGTTTAATGTGTTTTTATATCATTTGTGCAGGACTGAAAAAATGGCCGCCTACACCACCGAGCAGCGGGTTTTCATCATCGGAGAAAACATTCGGGCAGCCGTTCCGAATTTTTTCACTCTTTTGTTGGTTATTGTGTTTTTCTGGGCCAACTTTTATTCCGAACTTAACTTGGAATGCTCGTCTCACGTGTTCCGAACTTTCGGCTGTTCTCCAATGTATTCTCGATGATGAAAACCTGGTGCTCGAGGACGTAGGCGGCCATTTTTTCAACCCTGCGAAATGATATAAAAACACGTTAAACAAAATGCCTTGATGCCACGAACATATCATAATTTCTGGATAATTACATTTCTCTAATGTTACTGAGAAATTGATATTTAATCTAGGTTTTGGGTCTCGCAATATATCATCAAATTAACAGAAAAATTCAGGCATCAGTATGAACTTGTCATCATGAATAGAAACGTGTTCAATTTTTCATCATGAAGAAATGTAAATTCAACTTTAAAATCACAGGGTTCATCAGGAATTAACAAAACCTGAATAATATTTACACAAGATGCCAACAATTACAACCCAACAATGATTACAAAACGCCAAAGCGTTATAACTCGAAGAAATAAAAAATAGAAATCCTGTTCACTGATTTAAATATGATACATATTTTTGTTTGCTATTAAATATTCAAGTAGTAAAAATAAAACAATGCAATGTTGTCCCCGTAATTATTCCCATAAATGACACAAGAATATTTAAATTCTAAGAAAATTTACATAGCTTCTCTGAGAGAAATTTTTCTCTGTCTATCTTCATTAAATTCAACTGTCAGCGTGAATATACGAATTTCTGAGTTACTGCGTCATCATGCAAAGATTATGTACCTTTATAAAAGTTTCTGTTATATTATTTAAAAAGAATCTCAATTATGTTCAAGTTTTGCTCACAGCTAATAACTCGGATTGTACACTCCACGCCTTTGCATTATAGCCATCAACATTATACTAGATTTTCAGTTAGTGAAAGAATGTTTAAATCTGTAAATTATTTCAAATAATAGACAAACATTTGTTCAGTTGTCTACATAAAATAAACGAAATATAATTGACGTGTTGTTTATATTTAACTTGGTTTTTGTGAAATGTTGAATTCTTAATGCGACTTTGCATTACGGACAGTGAATAGTGAATCATCATAATTCGAATCAATTTACTGAAAACAAGCAAGTTTTAATAAGGTGTATTCCCACCTTGCTTCCAAATACCTTCAAACAATCGATTTGGAAGGGAATTGTATAAATTAATTACCTCATCTTGTACGATTTCTTTGCAACATTTTCTAATAGCTGTTTTCAAGTCTTCAACACTATTGTACGGTTTTCTATTGACATATCACTTTTCGAAAAAGGCTTCCCCATAGGTTTTCATTGCTATTTAAGTCCGAAGAATTTGCTGGCCACTCCAAAATTCATACTTTTTTCTTCTCCAGTAGAAGCTTCACGGACTTGCAGAGTGAATATCATGCTGAAATATCCAGCAATTGAGACTAAGTTTCCTTCCTTTAGACTAAATATTATCTGTAAGAATCCGTAGGTATTCATGATGATCCACATGATTTGAGTAAAACACAATGTCACTTTTTGTTCTGGACCCTATTGCAGCCCACACATATATAGGCTTTTTGTCTTCCACTTTGTCTTTTTGAGAGAATTTCTTCTTCTTCCCTCAGATCTGTCAGTAGGTGTGGAATCCATCCGGGCTATCTAGGTTAAATTTCTTTTAATTGGAGAGGATGACTTTTGTCCGTTCTTTGTTCCAAAAGTGACAGTTAGCAAACTTTATACAGGCAGCTTTGTACTTGGAATTGAGGACAGGTTTATGCTTGATGCATGACAGATGCTTTGTCTTCTGTAAGAGCTTCTGCAATGTTCTAACACGTACTGACATATGCTGATGCAACTTCGGATGCGGATGCTTCCGTCTTGGCTGCATTTCTCAGAATCAAAAGTAAGCACTTGGGGTCTCCCAGAAGGCCGTCTCTTGGCATAGCTTTCTTGAACTTGCAAGAAGTGTCTTACCGCGTCCAATTCGCCTTCCTGTCTCTCGACATGAAACGATATATCTTTTAATGCAAGAATTTTGCTTTTCTCGATGTCTGTTCAGATTTTTTCTCTCCACATTGTCGAAAATAACATAAATGTCGCAAAAGCTATGAAACACAAAATAATAATTATAGATATCCATTAAAGAACATGATTGAAGAATATTACACCATTTCATTTTATCTAGTCACTAGCTAAACACAACGTGTCTTTAATGCACCAGGTTCGAAGTCAGTTGCTGTAATGCAAGGTGTGGAGTAATATTACTCCCCAGCTATCTTCTCGAAAACTGGATGGCTTACGGGGAGTAATAGACCGTTAATCGTTCCAATTTATGTGCATATACGTCCATTAGTTTCGGGGATACGTCCATTAGTTTAGTCGATACTCCAAGATACTCCAATTAATAGTCTTTTTACGAATTTTAATTAAAGAATTTAAAACAGTAACTACAATGTAATATAGGATATAAAATATAAAATTTCAAATGTCACGCTTACCTGCTTCTACTGATTATTTCTTTTCCACCATAAAATAGATATTCTATCTTTCGGACTTGCCAGTGAATATCTTTCCAACTTGCTAGTGCATACACAAAAATTCTTCATGAAGTTGAGTATTTTTCATTTGATATCAAAACTTCCAAAGCCATTTGGACTCCACGCTTAAAATTTCTAGAAGTCTGAATTACGATATTAAATATTAATTCTAGAATAGGAACATTCTTTGGAGCAATATTTTTTTCATGTTATATTTCACATGAACCAGTTTTGAGTAGATTTCAACTCCTCACTCTAGGGTAATGTAATCTAATCTTCTCAAATGCGCATCCAAAAATACAGTGCAAATACACCAACATCACAACTGAATTCTTAAAAGTCTGTAGCGTTAGTTTCCTATTGGACTTCTGAACTCCTAAACAGGCCTTTCTGGTGTCATTTATTTTAATTGATCGGTTTTATAAAATTGGTAAGATATTTGTTACATTTTTCTAACCTAAGTACTGCCATGTCTTGTTATGTCTATTGTCTATGAGGCAAATGAGATAATAAAACACTATACAATGATACTGTGGATAACTAGATATTTCTAGAAGGCAATGCCACCCACTGTCTGCAGTGAAGAAATGCTAAATACCACAAAAATCATTCACAAATTTCTCGATGACTCCTAGGAAATCAATAAACAATTGCCAATTCGAAATATTGCGTTTATTTCCAGAAACGTTTTCCTCAAGAGCATCATCAGAGAGAGAACGAGAGAGAAAGAGAGAAACACGGAGACAGAGGGGGGGGGGAGAGAAAATCCTCACAGTCTGTGATTCTCACTCCATTCTCTCAGTTTTTATTCTTATATTTTTATTTACTTTTTTCTTTTTTTTTCACTAAAGCTAGAAGGTTGAGACGGTGTTTCTGACGCTGCAGAGGAGAGGAAGAAAGTTTTCATTATTGATGCACCAGCAGTTTTCTACGACCATCTCGGAAAATAAACTTGGCTCTTCAAAAGACATACAGATGGGAATAAAGGACCAGGAATGATGGCTTTTATTTAAGAAAGGAACTGAGGATAACTGCCTTTATATTTTGTTTTTGAAACAAAGTCTAGTTCTTCTAGGGCGAGGGAGAAAACAAGTTTTCTTCCTGATATAGAGCCAAAAGAAACACTGGTCCTTTGCTTATTTTTTTATACATATGTGGGTTGCATATCTGGACGTTATTTGTTTAGTCGTATAATTTCGGAAACATTTCGAGATAAGAATAAAAGTAGGCTTGTCATTTGGGAGAGAATCTTGGAATTGTATGGCACTAGGAGGTGGAAGTTATGTTTGATATTTAAACTCGAAGATAACACCTACTTTATTGCCGTGTTTATCTCACGACTAAAAGCCTAAATTCTAATTTAATGAGCTAATCAAATGAAATATTTAGAGAATTAGCATAAGAAGAGAAGAATTGGTTCCTTTAAAATATTTGCTTTTAATGAGAAAGGTTATTCATGAGATGAGTATCATTTAATATCATATACGTTGCAATAACGTATTAAACTGCAACTAGCTACAAATAAATAATTTTAAAATTTCTCGTATTATTACAAGCATAATTGATTATCCGTAGAATTTCTTCTCGGGAATTGTATCTACGAGTATATGGCAAACATTTGAAGCATATATAACCAGATGAGAATGAGCAAGCTATTATTACCAAAACGAAATTAAAAAGCTTATATCTCCGCAAAGATTGGTCCAATTTTGAAAATTTTACAAAATTTATATTTATTATAGAGTCTACTGTATGCACATATATAAGCCACTTTGGTATCGGACATCCTATATGGAGATATTTAATATCGATTATCGAAAATTATGATTTTTCGGTAGTAACTTTCAGAATATTGACCACTGATCAATACAAAAATTCATTGAGTTTTGGTGTACCATTAAACGACTTTGGTTCAATTTTGCTGTGACTCGCCATTTTCGAGATATAACATATTTCGAAAATTCGGATTTTGGCCGATATCTCGGGAACTATTGGTCCCGTAGAAGTTTGGATGCGATATTCGTAATCAGCGATGAAAGACACATTCATTTCATATATTTTATGTATCGTACCTTAAAAAAAGTGCGGACAGACGGATATATACACTGTCATATCACTGAATTATGACCACCCTCTTAGTAATGGGAGTAGCCACTTTTCGTCGCTGTAACTGCTGCTAGGTGTCGTGGCATGGACGCAAGAAGTGCGCGGTAAGTGTCCGATGGTATGGCAGTCCATTCCGCCTGAAGTGCTGTCCACAGAGCTTCGACAGTCAAAGGTGGAGGGTTCAGCTGCCGTACAATGCTCCCACAGATGTTCGATTGGATTAATGTCCGGTGAATTAGCGGGCCAAGGGAGCACTCGAAAGTCAGTAGAGTGTTCCTGGAAGCAATCCAGAAGGAAACGTGCCTTGTGGCAGGGTGCATTGTCCTTCTGGAACACTCCATCTCATTGAGGGGTCATCATGAGCATGTACGGGTGTACCTGGTCCGCTACGATTGACAGATAGCCACAGGCTTGAATGCCCTATAGACGAATCAGTGGATCTAACTCTTCCCAACAGAAGATCCCCTAAACATGCACACTATCCCCACCAGATAGTTTCCGGCCCACAATAGCCTCCTGCAGTCTCTTTTCATCCCGTTCACGACGCACTCGCCATCGCCCGTCAATCTTATGGAACAAAAACCTTGACTCGTCGGAGAAGGCGACCTTAGCCCACTCGTCTGTAGTCCAATGGCGGTGCTCACGTGCAAAGTCGTTGACGATGACCCCTGGTCAACATGGGTGCAGCACCCATGCGTCGACTGTTCAGGCCCATCCGTAGCAGGGTGCGTTCAACGGTAATGTCGGATACACGTCTGTTGGCACCACTGTTGAATCTGATGGTCAGTTGATGGACTGTGGCTTTCCTGTCACCTTTTACGAGTCGTCGTAGGCGTCGTTCACCCCGTTAGTCGATGGCTCGTGACCCTTTACAGTGATGGCGTTGGGACGCGATTTCTGTCCCTGCTGTCCACTCTTTGTACACCTTCACTACAGCGGACCGTGAACAGTTCACAAATCGCGTCGTTTCGGAGATGGTGCCACCCTTATTGCGATAACCTATTGTCATCCCTTTTTGGATATCCGTTAAATCCGGACGTTTACCCATCTTGAGGCTCGTGCACCTGCCGTTTGATGCACCAGCTTTAAAGCTTTCTAAGCCTGTTATGCAAATTTTGCAATGTGTAATCGTTGTTGGGGGGAACCATGCGTGTGCCTTGAAGGGGTGCTGGTCATAATTCATTGATATGACACTGTAGAATTCAGTATCGAACTTAAAAAGAGCTCCCCGTTATAACAAAATGTTGAGAAATTTCGGTGGAACGAATTTACATCATGACAGAGAGGTGTGCCATGATATATATTATACAGAGATGTGCCAATTATTCGATTCCAACAAAGAGTTAATAATACAAGCTCTTTCACTGATATAATACAAAGCGGCCCAAATAATGTATACACACTTCTGCAAAAGGAAAAAAACACTACATAAAAGTTGTAACACTAAATTCATACAGACATCAAGGGCTGAATATAACTCCTTTTTGATTAGGAGAGGTGTTCAAAGTGAATATCATAAGCGTCGAGATCCTTTTAAATACGGTGAACAGTTGCTCCTATCCATTTCCCTCGGAAACTCTTTTAAGTAATCTCTTACGTCTAGGTAGTAATGTGGTGGTCTTCTTCGATCGGAATCGTCTTCATTCAATGCATGCAGAAATTTTGGGATGTAAGCTTTCGGTTTTGACATTACGGAAAAGTTATAGACAATATTTATACGGCGAATATGCATTTTATTGAAACATTAATAATCAAGATACTGGTGCTATTTGATCTACATGCTATGTAAATTTTAAGGGCATTCACTCATTTATCATTAAGAACGGCCGATCCGTGTAAGATTATGTATTTTCTCTTCTTGAAAAAATTTTGTTGGAAAATTCATTATGACGGAGTTGGAGTAAATAATATGAAGAGGCTTTTTTTAAATTTAGTACGCGATCGAAGAACCATATTCATTGTAAAATGTTTAAGCTATAAATAAATATGATTTCTCAATTAGTGCATTTCTTTGAAGTCAATTAATTAGCGTGCAAAGTGAACGCTATAGGAGCTCTTGAAAGAATTCTTCTTTATTAAAGCATTCATCAATAATTCAAATTCTTTCAACATTTAAAAGAGTATCATCTCCGGAGCCAGATAAATAAAATGAGAACATTCATAAAAATGTGCACTTATCATTGAAATTCTCTTCTTTGAAATTCCGTGAGCATTGAGGTAAATCAGAAAGAAATCAATTGGGAAGAACAATGGAAATGAGCTCAGGATTTAGTCATTGGAAGTAAGCGGATTATTTAACGCCAGCATCTCGGATGGTTACCGACTTCATTCGAATTCCGTGCGGTTCCCGTCGTCGGCGTCGTGCCCGACATCCTCATCCCGCAGCTCCCCGCTTTGCATTAGCACACATCCGACTCATTTTCAGCTACTCGCTACGAGAATGTAGAATACAAGCTCCTGCATGCAAAGTATCATTTCCAACCACGGAAACCGTGTTTAGTTTTCATTTACTACAACTAAGCGCTCTTTGGGCATACGAGAAGAGTTTTTCTGGTTCACACTTTGGAGAAATGTTAACGCTATTTTCGGTAACATTCCAGGTTTTGACGATATCACGTCGACCGTGTTCTCTTTCCCTCTGTCTCATCACGAAGTTTTCAATTCACCATGCAAAGATTTTTAATGAATTTTTCGCATCGTTAAATGAACGATCTGAAACTTATAAATCTTAATGGTAGGAATCATTAAGATGTGGAACTCCTCTGCATTGAAAAATGCTTTTTAAAATATTATTAACGATATAGGTTTCGAAGTTGTCCTCACTTTGTGGTCCGAGCTAGAAGTTTAATTCCGAATAGCACTTTCCTCCCTTTATGTAATTATTATTTATATATTTTACTTAATATTTATTTCAAAATTTTAGCAGCATCCTAAAGAAAGCAAGTTTTAAATCTACATAAATTAAACATGACAAAAAATAAAGTTCTAAAATACAGGGGAAGGGACCAGCAAGTAATATTTTTTTTAAAAAAGAAGATAAACATCGTTTGTAACAGAAAAAAATCAATTTTTAATCAAGTATGTAATCACCATCATTATCTATCACACTTTCCCATCGTGAAAACCAAACCTTGAATGTCGAAGTTATTGGATATGATGCAAAGAATTCCGAGTGCCCATCAACATTTTGGAATCTCTTCCGACTAAGAAAGTGGTGCAAAGATTTGAATAAATGGTAATCAGATATATAACGTTAGGGAATAATTGGACGAGGCAGAAATTCCTTGCCAAAATCTCAGACCTTGCCGACTGAAGGCTTTGTCGGGTGAAAATTGGTGCAGGACCCAAATTCCTTGTTTATTGACCTTCCTTATCCTTTTAGGTGCTCTTCAATAGTTGTTTGGGTAATTCTTTAAAATTTTGACGAGAATGTGCATGTCATTGTCCAATTCCATTGTCATTCCTGCACGAGGGACTTCAGCCAGGTGAAAATTGCTCGTCCTGATTTTGGCGAACCAACGTTGTCGGCGGCGGACATATAATGCATTCAGATAAACAGCGCAAATGTTTTTGCTTGCCACGGTTTTTGCCCTTGTGAAATTCATAAAGCATACAATGACGAACGTGACTCTTCTCGGCTTTATGTCAATCTTGTTCTTCAATTCTGGAAGAAAATCATCTAATAAAGTTAAATGATAATAATTTATTCATTTCTACATCCATTTAATTTGTATCACTTTGTGGCGAGAGAAATAATTTCATGATTGGGTTAAGAAGAGATGGTAAGATTAAATTTATATTTCAGAGATAGGGAAATAAAGACACAAAGGGTTATGAAAAGTGAAAATGATAAGAAAAGAATTTGACAAATGAGACAAAAATGTTGGATTTGATTACACCGACGGAGTCAATTTATGAAATGATGAGTAGAAATTTCTAATAAGGATAATTACAGATCTTTATCTTGCGTATGCAAATTGCAAATACTCTCACGCAGTTTCTAAACCTTATATTGACTGAAAACTCGCAAGCATTAATTTATTACTTTAATAAGTACATTGTTCAAGCAACGTGTAGATCTTCCTGTTGCATTCAACTTTAATAAAGTTCACAAAATGTCGGAAATCGTCTGGCGAATCTTGCCGTTGAGAATTAAGGCATAGCCTTCGAAATACACATCCATGTTTCATATCTCGGGTGCTTTTTTGTGGTTAGGGTTTGTTTTTTTTCCATCCTGTACAAACAGAAGTCTTGATTCATCTGACCATGCAAAGTACTTCTAGTCTTCAAAGGTCCATGAGGTTGTTTCTCGGCGTACAGAAGGATATCGTGATTTTCCCAGAAGGCAGTTATAAAGAAGATGGCCATCTGCCAACCTAGCCAAGTCAAGTGAGACATCGCAATGTTGTTTATACTGCGATGTTCCTCTCTGTGCTCGTTTGATTGGCACTTATGATTCTAAAAGCCTTCTGTGACTAGCAGGCTTTCACTGCTTTACACGATTCGTTCCTCACTGTAC
Organism: Rhysida immarginata; assembly: GCA_023313115.1. Classification (NCBI taxonomy): domain Eukaryota; kingdom Metazoa; phylum Arthropoda; class Chilopoda; order Scolopendromorpha; family Scolopendridae; genus Rhysida; species Rhysida immarginata. The sequence goes on along the minus strand of JAHWFO010003882.1, from coordinate 1,190,220 downwards.
GCAATGATTTTCGTGAATAAGAGACAAAATTTTGATAAAATGCTAAATGCAACGCACTCACTTATATCCATTCTTCATTTGAGATCCTTCAAATCATTTCGGCCTACCAATCTGCTACAGAAACTTAGAACACGTTCCAAAATTTATAACTCTATTTGCGTGGTTACATTTACGTGGTTCCAATTATATTGTATCATTATACTATAGTTTTTGCAGGAGAGGCATAAATAACAATTCCTTGGTTATCATTATCTCAGAGTATTATAGAAAACCTCAATGAACTACTGAAGCCAAGATTAAAAGGTTAGATTTTAAAAGCTAATATTAATGTATAAGCCTTTTAATTTTCTATGCAAGAATAAAAGGCCAACTTCTTTAGTACCTTCATTAGACATTTTCTAGCTTCGTTTACATTATCTAAAAATCAAATATAAAATTCTGAAAGTATATGGATATTATGTGTAACGTATGCGTACATTGCTATCATCACCATCTTGAACAGAAAATTTTTCCAAAAATAAAAAAATTAAAACTAGTTTAAAAGAGTTTATAATTTTCATTTACATATTTTTCATTTATTAATAAACATGAATGACTTCTAGATATAGATATTTAACTGAAAATGACGTCATTCGATAGAGAACTATAAAACTTCAATAATAATGTAAATATTTCGGAAGTTCCCATCCTTGATTTTAAAAAGATTCAGAAGCATTTTAAGGTTCCGATTCTCTTTGAAATTTCGCTACTCTTTTCGCCGTAATGCCAGAATCGATAAACGCGTTCTGGTGAATAAAGGGGTCCTATCGTTCCTGTCACGGATCATTGGCGGTTCCGTGAACACGAACTTGTTGTTTAAGCCCGGAATATCAAGACATGCGAAGGATAACACATAGGCCGGTCGAACCGATCTAATGGAAATAGAAAGCCATTAGCATTAGTTTGCAGCGCCAAAGGAACCAATCATTAAAGGGTCCATCTACTCTGTCATTGTCACTCTCTGACAAGAGAATGAGAGGAAGGGAAAGTAATAAATGAAGATGAGCACCAGGTTGATTTCTCTCTTATCCGCTTTTCATTCTATGGTTTACCTTAAATATTCAGTTTGGGTTCTCATTTTTTTTCTTCCTCCTCCTCCCTACCCTTATTACTTTTGGCTGTATTTTCCCGTTCAACGAACGAAACAGCCTTTGTCAATCTTCCAAAATAGCTACTTTGGCATTTGATCAAGATTTTTATTTTGTCACCAGTGAGCATTTTATAAAATTCAGATTTATCTCTCAAAGGAATTGATTTTTGAACAAAACCCGTCGAGAAAATTGTTTATTTAAAATGGAAACCATTTTTTTTTTCTTGGATTAAAAGGAAGAAAAATTTTCCCATGCTCCAATAAAGCTGGACGCATATGCTATTGGTTTTCTTCAAGATAATTTTAAAACTTATGGTCACTTTAAGTCATATACAATGCCATCTTTTTTAGTTCTAAAAATCTTCATTATATGTAGATCAACAAACTGCCAATAAAAAATTCTTAAGTTAATGACACGTATGACCAACTTTGAAATTTCAGAAATCATACGAGCAATTCCTAGAGTGCTTTATTCGATATTACAAAGTGAATACGATAAAAAGAATAAGTGACGCCAAGCATTGGAAAGTACTAAAAAAATAATATAAGGGGAAAATAGGGAGAGAAAACAATTTTTTTGAACTTGAAGCCAAGTGAAGCCTTTTTGATCCCCTTCAATTTTTCCTATAATTGAAAAAACTAGGAGGGAAGTTGCTGACGCGACGAACGTGAAGAGCAGAAGGCGAGAATCTGGATGAGAATTCCATTTCGACTAAAATGCATTTCTAAATTTAGACTTGCATTGATACATTTTGAAAGTCCGCAATTAAACGGATTTCTTTTTTCTTTAGACATTCATGTCTGCCTGTTATTAAGAAATTGAACAGTTCGGCTGAATTTCTTTTCTTACAGGCCGTTATCTCATATTTATTTTTATGGATTTTTCCAAGAATTTTGTCATTTGTATACTTTTGCATTTTCATTATACGTATTATTGTAAGTTTAGTGATACTTAAATAACTCAATTATGCCCACTTAAATAGTTTTCTCTATGCTGATCACCTTAATATAAACTTCGAAATTTGTCTAATTATTGTATATGAGATACATAATTATTTTCTTGAAACTTGGAGAAAGTCAGTTTAAGAATTTGCAAAAAAAAACCTGTTAGGGAAAGAATCATTGGTTAGAACATTGCATAATTTTAACACAGTCTAGAGAGTACAATATCATGAAAATCATCCTACTCACCCGAGATTAGACAAAATAATATGTTGTAGGGCCAGTATACTAAGGTGCAAATCAACTAGAATTTGCCTGGGAATTTATTTATTACTTCATGGGAGCAGACTACAACAAAGAACGAAATACAATAAAATAAACCATTAAAGAATGATACAACCAAGTATCGAAAGGCTAAAGTTGTTGCCGTCACATACACCCTTTTGAAACAAATTAGTTCCAAAATTTTGAATCGATTTGAAAACTTTAAAACCTGTTCCAATGAATCAAATTCATCCATCATCAAACTTATTAATTGCTCTGATATTTTCGTTCATGACACGTCTTTACGAGTTGTTTGATATATTACATGCCATATCTTAGCATTGAAATTTTTCAATGGTACCATAATGACATCATTAGAACAGGTACTACTGAATCAATTTCGACAATCTTTAAAGTATATCTATTGATTGGCGAATACAGTACCGAATGAAGTTATATTGGTTCATGGTTCTTCGTTACGAGTTGTTTGATATACAGGGTGATTACAAAAGAACTTCCCACTTTTAAAAATTGATTGCATCAAGGCTATTCAGAATATAGACACACCACATACGGATTCTTAAAGAAAAACTCTTGAAGTTTATTGTGACACAGTTAAAGATGTTCAATATGCCCCTCTGTAGTCGAATTCGTCCCAAACCCGCATTAACATGTCTCCATCAATCCCACGTATCGCTACCGTAATGCGTTCTTTCAGCTCGTCTAGGTCACGGGGAAGGGGTAGGGTGAAGACCTTGTCCTTTACACACACACCCATAAAAAGAAATCACAAGGTTTGAGGTCGGGGCTCCGCGGTGGCCACTTTGCAAGTTCCAGGTTATTGTTTGCTCGACCAATCCACCGCTGTGATTTCTTTTTATGGGGGTGTGTAAAGGACAAGGTCTTCACCCTACTCCTTCTCCGTGACCTAGACGAGCTGAAAGAACGCATTACGATAGCGATACGTGGAATTGATGGAGACATGTTAATGCGGGTTTGGGACGAATTCGACTACAGGGGGGCATATTGAACATCTTTAACTGTGTCACAATAAACTTCAAGAGTTTTTCTTTAAGAATCCGTATGTGGTGTGTCTATATTCTGAATAGCTTTGATGTAATAAATTTTTAAAAGTGTGAAGTTCTTTTGTAATCACCCTGTACTACTGACCATATCTTAGCATTGAAAATTTCTTGGGGGTACCATTAGAATACGTACGATTATTTCGATTTCGACCATCTTCAAACTGGTTCGTGCGATGAAACATATTTATTGATTGGAGAATGAAGTTTTTGAAAAATCCTTCATAGGCTTCGAGAATATCGAATTAAAGACGTACAGAAAGACAGACACGTGGTAATTAGATTACAGAAAATCACGATATGGCTGTCCAAAACATTACTGATCTCAGCTATTGCTGGAATTAGACAGTCCTAATCGTAATCTTCTTTAAGCGATATCAAACGCACAAGCCAGTTCGGCCCTCAAGGTATGTTTCTCTTTATAAGGAGTACAGGCTCTTTGCGCCATTGATTTCTTCGTAAAGCATTAATCTGGATTATTAATAACGTGTAGCTCGACCGTTAATATTCTGTTTGGTATAAAAGTTAAGCTTCTTCAGCAATGTTTTGGTACAATCGGGATTACGAAGATGCCCATTCAGCTCTGGAAGCAACAAAATACTTCCTCTTAGTACGCATAGTCCTCTTTAATGTTCTTGGTGGAGTTCGGCATTTAGAAATACAATTAGCAGTGCATGCTTTCATATAATTTTTGATATCCTGGCACTCGGATTGTCTCACAACTTGGATGTTTTTATCATTGATGCATCGGTAAGCGGAATTAACAATTTACCTATTTTGAAGCCGGTACGGGAAGACATGGCGCGTAGTCGTCACAACAGTATGATATCCTCATATTTACTGATGCTTTCTTAGGTGTGTTCAGATTACACAATATAGAGCGAAAACAAGAGCAATTAGCAACGCATAGCATTTCGATCGTACCATCGTCATTTAAATCATGACATGGGATGTTTTCTGTGTGTTAACTCCTCTATATATTATAGCCTACTAACCGTAGAAAGAGCTTACCTTCTATTGAACTTACCTTCCGTGGGGCTGCTGCAGAATTCCATCTAATATTCTAATACTGCAAAAATATAAAATTTATGATATCACCTGAATTAAATGACACCTGATTGAATGATGTGGATATTTTTTCAAAACTTCTTATATTACGGCATCAAAGACGTTGAGGTGCAGAATTGGAAATGAGTACAGCTTTAAATTTTAAAGTTTTCGTTATTGAGATATATTCCTAGAATACTGCTCAATAGAAATTTTATGTTGATCCACATATTAGAGGATAGGTATTTACTGAATAAGAGTGATCAATAATTTTATTTGGCGTTCAAAACCGAAATTATTCTGTATATTTGCTATTTTCTATCTTGCCATTTAAGGCATAATGCAGTATTATTAACGAAAATGAATTGCACATTCAACGTTAACGTCACTCTTTATTTCATTTTTAGCTAATCGAAGAAGTTGTTGATGGTCTATGTCACTTGAAGTTATATGTTTTCATGTCGTAATATATAATTTGTCACCTCAGTGGCTCCGATACTTTAATATAAGTCCCATCACAAATATTCAGCATTATTATTGGATATTTTTTCCTTTGATGAACCAGCAGCGTCAAATGTGTTATCTTCCTGTTTCGCTGATCGCGTGAAAGTCATAGGTTATCGCATCGATCACCGTTCCCATGGTGGATCTTAGAAATCTCACTGGGGTCGAGGATGATTTTCCTCCTAACGATTTTTCGCGTTTTTAATTTCACAAACGAAATTCCGAAGCAGGAATGCCGTCGCACTATTGTATTTAAATCGATAGCAATTGATTTCGGCGTGTTATTGTTATTGGAATTTGGCTCAGCTGATCACCTCGTAGATGTTTTTGCTCTCATCCGTTTTAAAACGATGACGCGATGATTTGGCGTCGCCCATTAGAGGTCGCTGGTGTTTTTTTTTTCCGGCTGTCTTTTGTGAAGTTGCGTGCTATGGAAAGGAAGGAAGGAAGGAAGGAAGGTGGGAAGCATTGGTGCGTGGGAGATGCAGCTGGTCCCTTCAAACCACCCTCTCCGATTCAGTGAATCAGAACGTAATCTAAATGGAACAGGTTCCGTGGAACGCAGCTGATAGCAGTAGAGTGAGAGAGAGAGAGAGAGCGGCGGCTGCACGTGTTCTACTTATTAACCACGTCGGGTTTTTACGTGAGAGGGGTTCCTCATTGCCAATTTAACCAGGAATCAGAGAGGGAAAAAATCTTATTAAAAAATCAGTGCCTAATTTTTGCAAGGAGGAAAGGCGGGGGAAAAGAAGTTATTAAGAAGTTGGGAACCGTTTTGTAAGCGTTTCATGGAAAATAAAAATCGGGAAATGAAGCGAAGCTCGGACGGGAATATGATTTCATTAAGGAAAATGGACCATCAATGTCAAATTTGTATATTTAGATGGAAATGACTACACGCTATATCCAGGCCTTCGAGAACTAAAATGTTATTATATTGATTGTTTAGATTGCGTCAATGCATCGACACTCCTCAGTTGTCAAAGTCTATAATATGCGTATTTAGATAATCATGAAAGAGAGAAATATAATCCAGATTAGCCTAAATGTAATTATTGAAATGAGAAAAAAAATTAACAAACTAATAATTACACATTGTTCATTTGTCTGGCTATTTCCGCCTAAACTTTATTTAAGATGATTACATATTTGTTTAATTTTTCCATTTTTATAAATAATTTGACTCGTACTTAGATTATTCTTTTGATTACACCTTTTTCTGACAAAAAATAACCCAATTCATTTCCAAAACATTTTAATAAGTGAGAAATTAGATTTCGACTTTTTAACTAATTTATTCTGTTAAAACTCTGAGTAGATTTAAAATAGCAGTGAATACTTTCATAGGGGTTCGTGTGTCTTTGGCATGCTAACTCTTGAACAGGTGAAAATATCGTAATGATAATGGAAATTTATACAAAGATTTGCAAGAGGTAGAATTATTATTTATTTTTAGCGAAATCGATCCATCTGAAAAAAGATAACACTAGTTTACAGGTTTGTTCCCTTAGTGAGGAAAAAGGTTATTATGGGGGTTTTTGGGGTCGCTAAATCCAAATTTATTGTCAAAAAAATTCTATCACGTCACATTTTTAATAAACAGTTTTTCATACACCAAAAAAATAAAAAATAAAAAAATATACCGCATTACTCAACTTTTTTTGTATAAATTTGAGCCAGTTTCTGTTATCAGCAGTCAACAATAGTCCCTTAACATATGCTCATGCCAAAATCCCTGGTATTGCTGCTCAAGCTACTTTAAGTCTTGATGAAAATTTTCACCTTGTTTACCACTCATGCTTTCTAGAAAAAAATCAAGATGTGAATCCAGAAAATGAAATTTTAAAGAGTATTAACACAGGTTTTGTGGTAATTAACCAAAAGTTTGGAAACAATTTTTCTATAATTTTCATTTATTTTTTATTGAAGTGAAACTTCTTAAGCGGCGACAACGACTTGGGGAGTGAAATGCTTAGAATGAAACGTTTTTCGCGTTACGGAAGTGACGTAGTTCCAACAATCCAACCTTCATTGTTTCCAACAAACGGAAAAGACTATTGTTAACATCCGAGATGGAGCGTGACCACCGAGAGAGAAGGCCTCCGCATTGAAATGTAATACATTGCTATGCATGATCATAGATAGTGCAAAAGCAGGGCTTATTATTATTTTTATAATTGTAGTTATGTGAATCAAACAGGAGAGTTCGCCCTCAAAAACAAGTGTAGAACACATGAGAGCGTATAGAGCTCGTAAACGAACTGAAGAAGCAATTTCAAACAAAAAAAAACATAAAACGGAAGCTAAAAAGTCTATAAGTCTATAGGATGCGTACAAATTTTCGAGCACGTAAAGGACAGCAGTTCGAATGAAATCCGCCATATACATCTGCAAAAAAGGCAAAAAACAAAAAATACCGTGAATATACCACATAGCACCCCGCAATAAAAGCAATTTTAATAAAATAATGCAAAACGGTGATGAACAGTGGATTTGTGCAGTCGGTCGTTTGGTGTTGCCATTTTTTTCGGATTTTTTGAATTTGGCTTCAAATTCGGATAAACCATCGGAAATTAGAATAGGAATGTCTATAAGATCGACCCTCCGTCTCTTTGCCTTCATCGATAAAATTGAGTTTAAAATTTGAAAGTAAAGTAGTTTTCAAATTAATAAATAATTTGAATAAAACATTTGATTGTTGCGGAGCGAAGACTATCCGTCACATTCTCGTGCTGCGTAATTGCCAAGTCACAAAATGTTCTTTAACTAAAGATGTAATGATTTGGAGTGGTTTGTAAATGAAAGTGTCAGAGTTAATAAGAGCACTAGACTTGGCCCTACATGAGATCTCACAACTTTTTACGGCTAACGAGTCGAGAGACTTGGCTACATTTTTTACATGAAATGTTTTTGATAGGATTTATATTTCTCTAAAGCTTTTGTAACAATTTTAACATTTAAAATAAGACATTGTGCTGTTGCTAGATCATAAACTTGTATTTGTATAAAATACTTTGATTTTTTTTAAATAAATCTTTCATGTTTTAAATTATTGTGTTTTTAATCATTATTAGTAACTAATCATTTTCACTGATTACATTATCCAATGTTTTTCACCAAGAACAAATGAAGGGGGAGGGGTTATCATGCACTTCTGTTTCTTCATCTGTTCTTGTTTTATCATGCATCTGAAGTTTCACTTCGGTCGGGTGTCCCGCGATACACAAGTTGTTTTTTTTTCCCCAAGAATTCTTTTACTACCATTCTAAAAGATGTCCATGCACTTTTTAAACCTCGGATAAACAGCTTTCAAATTTGCCATCCTTTAAAATTTATATAATATGTGAGCCAATAAATATGCCTTCTTTAAATTTGGCTTTGGATAACCTTAGAAAAACATTTTGCAAGTACTTATATGCAACTCCTTGTAGTCAAATGCTAAAACAACCAGACGTGTTAAAATATTTCTATCTACATATTTGTCATCGGTAGACATACAAATCCCAAAAAAGTTTTTCTGGGGGAAGACAAACGTTAAAATTTATAAATTTTAAACTAGTGTAATTGCTAAACAACACAATATTAAGAAACAGAATAATAACTAGGAACAAACGCAGTATAGGTTCATATCTAGTAGTTCATTATTCATAATCAATAAATAATTAATTTTTATGCAGTACTAGAAAATGTTCGTCAACAGAATAATAACTGCAAATTAAAAATCAGAATTCTTGGATTTTGTGATGCAGTTTATACAAATATGCGACATAATCAGCTGGTTTTAAGGGCGACTTCAATGACTATAGACTTTCCCTTGTTACCTGTATTTATATTCGGCCATTTATAAGCTTCACTCCTACAAAGAGAAAATCTTTATTAAATAAGGAAAAGATTTATGTAACCATTTATGTATTGCTGAACGCTTTAAGAAACAACCTGGTAAAGTTTTAAAGAACACAAAATTTCATTTTTAAATTAAATTCCTTATAACGAAAAATATTCCAACATGTTTTTGTTTTATTATTTCCGTTTCTTTTTCTCCCCAATTTTTAATGTGTACTGGGTTTCATTTATCTTAACTTTATAGAGAACTAGATATAGCGACATTGAAAATAAGCGTAATCTGTCTGGTTAAATATTCTTTATTTTGGTTATGATATCTCCAACGAAAGAAATATCTAATGAAGTACAAAATTATTATATTAAGCATATTGTAATAATGGTTTTACGGTCCGCAAAAATTAAGGTGCTGTTGACTGAGTATCGATTTATAGTCTTTAATTGTTTATATTCTTTTGAGTTTCTCTTAAGGTTTACTATTTAAAACTAAAGAATAATGCGATCTTTCATGCATTGAATAGTGTCCTAAGATTAATATCCTAAATCTTTTCAAGAAGAAATTGGTGAAAATAAAATTATTCGGATTAACAACTATACAGAGCCACAAATAAAAAAAGGAATGGCGCTGAAGCCGCAAATTTATCGATCCATACCTCCTTTGGCGTTGATGATCGGAATATACTTGTTACCACTTCCGTTTCTTCAATTGCACAGTCGCATCTATAGAGAAAGCAAATGAATTCTATATTCTAACGCTTTTCTATATACAATATTTGTCAGTTACTCGGAATCGCGATGAAACTGGTAAAGAAAGTGTTTGATTAGATTTTAGCTTCTTTTTTGTGTAAAATGTTGAGAGAGAGAGAGATAGAGAGAGAGAGAGAGAGAGAGAGAGAGAGAGAGAGAGAGAGAGAGAGAGACGGAAGCAAGCACAACAAGAGTGGCTCACGCGCTTGCCTCTTCGATCGATCAATTCTTCATCGCAGCGCATTAAGTAAATATTTATTTTAATAAAAATTAATGTGGAACGGTTTATAAATATTTTTTGAATTTTTTGTAGCCATTCCATCAATTACAGGGAAAGAAAATCAGGTACTTTCAAATTCCTATCTTATTAGGTAAACAATCTATAAAGTGGCTCATTAATTTTCTTGTCATTCAGTATTTCTTCTGAGAAATTCAAACATTTATGGAACGAGAATAATTGATTATAATTTCACGTTACTTGATTGTTTATCAGATTAACTTAAGACATTTTTAAAATAGAACAATTGCTTATATACTATCTGAATACATGTTATTGCAGTGTCTGCGCAGTCCGCTCGCTAAATCGCCAGTGGCGACAGTTCAACTAATCTGACGAATAAACAATCATATTTGACGAACATACTTGGCTAATTTTATTTATATGTAAAATTTTTAATTTCAGCCTCGAAAATGAGATTATCATGTGACTAAAAGGATATGTCGTTTATTAGGAACATAATTTTTTTTAATTTTAAATTTTGGCTAAAAACATGAGATTCTGGCTTAAAGAAAATCGCTATTGGCTAAACCATTGGCGATAAAAATATCAAGTATTGAGCGACCACTGTTATTTAGTATATTATACAAAGCCAGGGTCACGACGACTTTGCTCCGGGCAACGCTTTTTCTCAAACCGGCCCTGTAGAGAGCGATTAACTTCGTAGTTAGCCCGCCTAATTAATTACGTACTAAATGATCATCGCTAATTATATTTCTTTTTTAAAATATCTAATATTGAAACATACAAATTGAAATAAACCCTATATCAATTTTTATAAAATGAAACATACACATATACCGTATTTGGGTTAAGTCCTGTATACAGAGAATTCGTTTGCTACATATCAAAAATGAAAAACTATAACTTTCTTTGCAGCACTCTGAGTTATTTCAAATTTTCGACATACATTTACTAATATACTCGGCGTTTGCATCCGAAACTTTGATGTGACCTTCATTTCGCTCATGCACAATTCATATCAATTACTCACTGTTTGTGTTCCCCATGTGTTGCGCAGGATTGCCGATGTAATCATCTGAAATGCTTGGTGGATCTTTGCCTTCAGGTCTTCCAGAGACTTAAAGAATATATGGGTGTTTTTAGATTAAACCACACATAAAGAAATCAGAAGGTATTAGGTCAGGAGAGTAGAGAAGCCATGGAATAGGACCATCTCGTTCGCACCACTGGACATTAAATGTTGCATTTAGGAATTCCCGCGCTTCCAGTGCCCAATGCGGTGTAGCCAGCATAAATGACATCATTACTCCGGCACTCTACCGATTGTCATGGCTATGGGATATATAGGAAAAATTTACATCCATTTTATTTTGGTACATAACAAACGAAACGCCTTGTAGAGTCTAAAGAATTATCTTCATCTTATTCATTAAAATAAAAATAAAAAAACTAGTCCAATTTTTACTGTCCTGTTGCTAAAGGCATATCATTGTATTCACATTGCAGAAAACATATCAGATTAGATTAAAATAGAAATTTTTCTTCTTAACTTCGATTCAAATATGTAGGAAGAAAAATTAATAATAATTGTTTTTCTGATAAAGTGTTTTTATTTGCTGAACAAGGATATGGATGATATATAATTATGAAACATTAAGCATAATTTACTACACCATTACATAGTTATTAACCAATTTTATAATAATAATAATAATAATAATAATAATAATAATAATAATAATAATAACAGCAGTCCGAATATATTCTTCATAATTCCATCAGCAGTCCCAGATCTGTTGATGTCACAGAGAGAGCGGTAGACTGTATACATAAAGTCGGGAACCCTTTAAAAAGGAATACCGCGCAGGACTTTCTTAAGTTTTAAAAATAAATCAATATCAAAGGGCTAAGATCTGGAGAATAAGGAGGGCGGTACAGCACTTCCAAACACAATCTTGCCAGCAGTTCACAGACAATACCCAGTCACATGAGATGGGCATTGTTATGAAGGATAATGGGTGGAATAGGTGAAAAAGTGACGCCGTTTCCTCCGCAGGGCTTCACTAAGCTTGCGTTGCAAGAAATGTGAATAGTCTAACATACTGCTGTGATCGCTATAAGATTTCCAGCCCTCGTATTATTACTTACTGTTGAACAACGTTCGCTTAAATGTAGAATTAGAATGTCTGTTTTTTTTTAGAGCGTGTTGACATTTCCGAAAAAATATATTCACTATCTCTGATATCTTTCTATGGGCACATTTTGGAAAGTCGTATTCTGTGACCAGATGTATAAAGAAGGTTATCGGTACTTAGAAAAAGGCAATTTCTGAGAAAACCGAGATAAGATCAAGTCGCATAACAATTTCAGGGGGTCAAGAGATTTCGAATTGCTTTTCCACTAACGTGGTTTCAGTTCCATCATCTTGGTTTGAAAAGAATGAACAACAGCAAAGAAATAAAAAAAAAGATTCAGGACAGAAAACAAACGTTCATATGATACGTAAAGAAAAAAATTCTAAAATCATTTTCAGAATAGTACGGAAACCAAATTTTCTGTTAACTAAGTTTGGAAAATCTACATATTGTTTATTAATTTTTATAAAGAAAGTTTTTAAAGTAATTACGCATATTTATCATAAGCCAGGCTATTTTTAAGATTTTTTCTAAATTACTTTCAGAATACATGAAAAAAGATTCTTCTTTACTTTTTAGCAATATTTTCCGTTTAAATAAACATCAAACTATTCTGTGTGAAAACCAAGATGATGAAATCGAAAACAAGATCTTAGTCTTGAAATGCTTGTCATATTCTAACGTGATTTGAATTTTAATTTTTTATTTATTTATGTTTTTTTTATTTCTTGGCGATTTAATTCGTATTTCACATTGCTAAAGCTTGTTTTTTTCATCTATTCATTTCCTTTCTTCAACACAGTCCTTTTTATTTTTTTCCCAGCAATAAAAAGAAAAGCGTTTATTGTCAGAAACGGCAAGGGTGAGAAACTCCCATATGGCACTTGTTTTCAAACTGAATACCCGTGAAGAAAATTTTGATTGAAGGGATAAAGAAGTGAAGTTCCTTCCTCAAAATAACTTTTCCTCGCTCTCTAAATGCTCAAGAGAAAGTTTTCATTTAATTTTTCGTAACTATTATTACAAAATGAGGAAATAAAATTTCATAAAAATATAAACTTATTCAGTATAATGAAGTATGCGTTACTATATATACACTATATAGACAAAAGTTTTTAGACACCCCAGAACATTTGAAAATAGTTTACCCAACAATATGCTGGGAATGGTATGGGTATATAAAAAGCTGGTAATGTTCTATTAACTATTAGTTAACTCTAGTGGAGCTCTGCCGCGTGGATCCGAACTTACAGAGTTCCAACTTGGACTCGTCATAGGATGCCATCTCTGTAATCTTTCCGTACGAGGCATTGCATCCAAACTGCACATCCCAAAATTGACTGTAGCGTATGTTATCAAGAGATGGCAATACTACGGGGTTGACGGTTGCTTGTATCAACCAGATCGAGCAGCACGTCATACTGCAAAATGTGTGCAGGACTGGTTTCGTTGAAATGAAGTGAATTTGCTTGACTAGATTGCTCAGGGCCTCGATCTCAGTCCGATCGAGCACTTGTGGGACGAATTGGAGCGACGGTTACAAGAATGCAAACCAGGATGAGAGCCTTGCAAAAGGAATGAAGAGCTTTCTCCCCAAATTTACAGTAAACTTATGGAAAATATGTCTCGATGTGCTGCCACTATAATAAAAGCAAAAGAAGGACCTATCTAATATTAAATAGAATAATAAAGCAATTTACCTGAATAAACATACCCTGTCCAAATCTTTTTGTGTATACTGGAGGCCAACGAATTGCTGTCAAGCATTTTGCATCGATTCTAGTAACATATTTAATCATTCATGACGGAGTTGATTTTATAGTCGACTCAGTCTCAGTTGCATTGATCACTTATTAAGAGTTATTTCAAATATGGTATTTTTATAAGCGTTTGACGTCGTGAAAAATTTTATAGACAGATAAAGTAAAGTTTCTGCTAAAGTTCTTAAAAGTTTCAATCCAATGAGATTAAGGGCACCAACATTTAGGAAACAAAGATTTAAACTTCTATTATTTTAATGAAATTGAGAAGCGATCAGAAATTTTTCATCAAGATAAAAATTTAATAAAAGTTGGATTATTCCTATTTAATAAGCAGAGCCAAGTATAGGGAACTCAAACACAACCAAGCAGTATTAAATGGCTGCAAGAATTATTTAAAGAACATTTCTTTCTACGAGTTGAATTTCAACTTGTGAAACCCGTTTATTCTCTTGCAGTTCGTCGACCTATTTCCAAATGATTTAACAAAATACATATAAAGACATTCAAGGATGTGGTCAATGAATGTAGATTACTTATGGAGAATATTTTTCAAAATGTTTTAGTAAAAATTTGGGCAAGAGCCAGCAAATCTTCCGTCTGGGGGTCAAAGGAACTTGATTCTATTTGCCCAATAATTTTACTGAAAATGCGAAAGTGCAGTCATCCAACAACCGCGAAACTCACCACACTCCTCCCATTGGACTGTGTTTTGTTCCCAAAAGAATAAAATTGTTTCGAAATGAGAAGATTGCATGGATAAAATACTTATCTGATGAGCATCGAGTATAACACAATGGCTAAAGGCCATCTACGAAGTTTTAAGCATTGAATATGGTAAAATTTGATAGTATCATATGGAAATAATGGGCGAAGCTGTTGCTTTTTAAAATGGATGTTTAAAATGAATTCGCTGGAAAGAAACAAAGTTTATTCTTATTTTATGGTGAAGAAAATACATTTACAAGAACTTTAGCTTTGAAATTCTACGATTATGTCATGTGAATTTAATAATTCATAATTCCCATGCCTTTAATCGTGATAGGATCTATCGGTATAGGATTTCTGACAGCTGACATATTTAATTAATAAAATCGACAAACTTTGAATTTATAAAACTTTAAAACTTTTTGTCCCCACTAAATCTCTAAGATTTCTATCTAAATCATTAAATCATTTAACAACATAATATAACAATTTTTTTTTAGTGGTTTGCTATATCAGTACCAAATCTCAAGTTGTCTACCATTTCTCGTATCTCTGCAAAGAAATAGCCAACATCATTAATGATAAAAGGTTGTTATAGCATTATCATTCTATATTAATGTATATTCTCAACAGTCAAAATTCGTACTGACGAAAACTTATGCCCAACATGGACGGCAAACGGAAGTTTCAACAATCGTCTAATCGCACGCTTTTGCATCTTCAATAGTCTATCCAAGTCTCTTCCAGAAGGAGTACCCTACAAAGGAAGAACATAAGAAAGAATACTCTGGAATAAAGAGAAATAGATAATTCTCAGTTGTCCCAAAGAGAAATACATCTGGATTTTAGATAAAAGGTAAACTACTTTGGCCAGTCTAGTGAAATATTATTAACTTGGCAAATCCATCTCTTGTTTGATTGAATGTATACTCCCAGAATTTTCCCCTCACACTCAAAAGCCAATCTCTTATTCCCATATTATAAATTAATATTTTCCTGCGAAATCCGGTTATTTATTAACATTGACGTTGTTTTCTTGGACAGGTTATTAAAAAAAATTGTTTTAATAAAAATCGAATAAAGAGTATCAACTGCGTGTTTCTTATAACACTATCAAGTATTATAGTGTTTCTTATTTGCTATAAGTATATTTCTTTTCACCCATTTATTTAAACTATCCCGATATTTTGCACATCAACCCAAAGGAAATCAATTGAAGACGAAGAAGCCCCCACATTATTATCATCCGCATATAGCACATAGTATATCTTGTATATAGAACGATAATCTGCGGCACTTACTCCTTACGCCATCCCGAAGATCTTAACGACTGCTGTAAGATGGTCGCAGCAGCCGGGACCGACGGCTTTACGTGCCCTCCGAAGCACGGGGGGAGATGGAAATTCCCAGGTTGTCACCCAACCTGTGACTAGCCGCGCCTAAAGTTGCTTAACTCCACCAGTGCGTTGAGCAAGGCGAGACAACCAGGCTACGGCTGCCCCGCACATACTATATACATTTGGGGATTCAAATTCGGTAGACCATTAACGACAATTAAAAACATTCGAGGAACCAGAATCGAATTTGAGGCACACCAATTTTTTCAGCCGGTAAAGAAACACTGTCATTAATACAGGGACAACACATTCTTTGAACTAAATAGCTAGAAAACCATCTCACCATTTTACCTCTAACTCCACAGTAATCCAATTTAGCAAAAATCACAGTATCAAAAGATATAAATAGGTCTAACAACTAATTTGAGCCCCCTCTATCTAAAAATTTTTAATATTCAGTTTATTTATTTCTAACTTAATATAAATAATAACATTCCACTATGCTATAACTAGGATATCTCTACTTCTAATGGCCAGAAATAGTGTTTTTAGTAAAAAAAAATAGTAAAAATTTTTAATTTCAACATTTAAATGGAAAACAATAAGTAAATAGATATAAGGAAGGAAAATAAGATGAGAAATTACATGTTCAAAACGAATTTAAATTTTAATTTTTACAGATTTCAAATAAAATAAAATATCAATAGACATCATCTAAATAAGTTACCTCTAATTAAGAAATAAATTCTTACACGATCAACCGACATTAAAAAAAATGCGAAGTTTGAAATCATTCTTTTAACACGTTCGTTCTTCCTAATTGCTAAACTTAAAGCCAGACTCGTAAGTATAAAGGTTTATTGCTTGGTTTTTATCGAAAGTATTTTTTTCAAAACCTAGTCATTTGAAATGAGAATGTTTACCGAAATGAATGTGATAGTCACAGCTGATGTTCTTCACGACACTCACATAACTTGTAAGGGTTTCCACCTTCTATTGATCAGATGATCGATACTCGGAGAGCGGAAAACATTTCATGAAATCGTAATAACTTTGAGGAAATGTTATCGGCTTGGAATTATTGTAAAATCAATAAGAAAGAGTCATCAAGAGATGCCATTTGATCGGAGAAGAAATGGAGGGCTGTTACGGGGTGCGGTACGAAAAAGTTAAATGTCATTTGGGGAGAGAATCGTCTGTCTGCTCCAGCTCTTTCAACGGGAAAGAAAAAAGAAATACCTTCAAATGTTGACAGGGAGTCTATTCTTCTGGAAGGAGAAACGCTTTGTCAAATATTAAATGTTAAATTGCCATTAATTTAATTTATAATTTATTTTATTGCTACTTTGATCGTGAAATTTGTATGAACACCTTGCAATGTGCAAATAATTATTTGTGACTCCTACTGAGTTTATAACTGGTTTCGATAATTTTACCAATAAGCATTGCGACACAGTCTACAGAAGCTGTTGATGCCAATTACACCGTTCAATTGCCATCCTGTATATACACACGATATAATATACTATACCGGTATAAGAATCTTTAATCTTGTACTCGTGAAGATTATTATTTATTACGATTATCAGCAAGTACATAATGACATTAGAGGCCACATCTTATGAGTTCATACTTAGTGAGGAAATCCTAGTAATGATTCCCTAACTAAAGTTTTCGTAATAGTTCTATGCATTATTTTACTACTTGAAGAAATTTTTTTTACCAATTCATCAACAATGGTCGACTAATATTTTCATTAACTTTTCTATCGAAAAATAGAAGGAAAAATTCTGCGACCTGGGTTCGAACCAGGAACTTCGATTATCATAGTCGACGCCTCTACCAGTTGGGCTATCGCAGACACCCGGACAGCCATGCTGTCACAAGGTGTCTTAAAGACAACCAACATGTCAAAGGTTGAAAGCCCAATGGGAGGCGGGCATCCAGCTCACAGATCGAGAATTTCTCCTATCCAAACCATCAGAAAGTTTGATGAACTCACAAGTAAATAAATAAAGACTGGAGATGACCTCTCAACATGATGTTTGGAGGTCATCTCCAGTCTATATTTATTTATTTAATATTTTCATGTTTCACATATAATGTGATCACTTTCTCCGAACATGCAGAAAAGAGTTTATCTATGTAAAGAGGTAGAAGTAGGACATTTTGAGAACATACTTTGAATTAATTTCATAGGCATAAAATTTTAGACAAAGACTTCGTTAAGATTATACCCTCATCGACAGAAGTTTGGGAATTTTTTCTGGATAAAGTTTTCTGATATGCCATTGATAAACTTGGAAAAATGAAGCATAACTTATGAAAACAATAAATGGGATTTATTTCCATAGCAACGTACTATCTGAAGCACATACAGTATTTTGTATGTGCTAAATAAATGAGTAATACATAAACCATGTAAGGGTCGAAAATATAGAGATACAGGGACTGTATTTTAATCAAAGACATAATTATGGAAATCTATTTTTGTTGCATGAAAATTTGGTTAGAATTTAGTCCAATTACGTTTTGCTTGAATGGTGGCTTGAATACTCCTGGGTACAGACTCAATTAAGCCGATGCATTCTTTTTTGGGAGATGCTGTACCAAAACTATTTCTTTATACGGCGTAAATTTGTTATGGTGCCATGTGTTAACGTTGAAATTTTTCTTTTCATCCTATTCCAAATTTCTTCGATTGGGTTCATATCTAGACTATTTCCAGGCCACCTTAAGACAGAAACTTGCTCTCTTCCAGCAATGTTAGGCAGTTCATCTAAATTTCCGATAGTTAGGCAAGCAGCCTCATCCTGTTGATAGATGAAATCACCACCTCCATAGGAGAATAATGCAGTTGGAATAGACACTGTTCACTGTTCTATTAAGAAAACATAAGCCACCAAGACCATATGCAGACAGTGAATCGCATAGCATAAATTTGGGAGAAAAATTGATAAGTTTGGGAAATGCATGCGGGATGAAATTTTTCATGTCTTTTTAGGATAACCTTCTGTTTCCGTCACTGAACAGGGAAAATATACTTTCATCCCTGAAGATAACTTTTTTCCCAGTCATCTATGGCCATTGTTCATGTTCTTTAACCCAGAAATACCATATTTCCTTCATGTTCTTCGTCAGACGGGGGTTTCTCGTAGAAACCCATCTCATTTAGCCTGCGATCTGTCGTTTTTGTTGATACTTGCATCTGAATTTTCCTGCAACTTGTTTGATCGTGGTCTTTTTGTAATCCCGAACTATACCCATAGGATACTGATTTTCCTTCCATGTTGTAGCTCGTCTTCTACCAGCTTTATCCACTTTGTTTCTGATGAACTTTACATTTCTAAATAATCAAATCTCGCACTTGTTGGTTAATTTGCGGAGTGGGAAGCACTTTTGTATCTTTCACCCACTGAAAGCTTTTTGGATAATACAATAAATTTAAATTGTAATTTATCACATTACAATTACTTCTCAGAAAGATTATTTGCGTAATTAGAAAATTTCCAAACTTTGTCTCTGTTAGAAGTATTTTCATATTTTTCTCTTGTCTCTGACAAACTTCTTCTTTTCTTACTTACTTATGAAGTCAGTTTTATTATTTTTATTCATAAATTTTCTCTTTGTGATAAATTACACATTTATCAAAGGCATATCAGAAAATTTCATTCAAACAACAAATTTCCAAATGTCCTTTGTATATTCTAACTTGGTCGACTTCAAAATCTTTCGGGTTTGAAATACTAGGAGCTTTATAATTACCCTGACTATTTATTGTGTCTTTCTATAAGACTTATATAATCAAGCTACTGTAATAAATTTTACTAGATATCAAAATAAAAATTAAAATATCCAGTAAAATTTTATCGTAATTGAGAAGTATATTGCAATTTGATAACTTGCGTAAATGCCATTCTAAAGAAATGCGCTTGTATATATTACAACCTAAATCTTTAAATATCATATCTAAAAAATTGTACAAATCTATTTTAATAATAAAATTCTGAAATCTTCTGAGAGTTTAAAAGATTTTGAGATTCCATATTATTTTAATTTATGCTAATAAACAATGTAAAAATCCTCAAGGAGTTGATAAAAACCGTTCTCTTTTTTTTTGCTTGGCGACTTAACGGACATTTAACTTTATAATTTATGTTAATCTCATTTGGTAAATTTGAATTCCTAGTTATGTAGTCTCGTAATCTTTCTAATTGTTCGATTTAAAGGGGGAGGAAAGGAAGGGGCTTTCTTTGGTTCGTGCAAATCACATTTAGGAAGAATCTCCCGAGTTGCGACCGCAAAAGGCGCTCCTAAAAGAGTCCGCTAAACGTCCGTTTCTCCCGCCCACCCCTCTTGGTCAGGATTTCAACCTCCCAAAACCTAATCTCCATGTTTCATTATGCAAAAGGGGTACTGAGCTGTTGGTTTCCTAACCATCCGGGTTCAAAACCATAGGATCTCATTATAATTCCCAACGAATTCATCCCGGTAGTCGTTACGAAGATATATGGGCAACATTCGTCATTCCTCCCTTTTTTCTCCCGCCACCCCTTTATGTCGAATACAAAGATTTAGGTGTAGATAATAAATTTTTCCAGATATGTATGTTGTATTTTATTTCATTACTGTTTACACTCAAAACGATTTGTTAATTTTTGGAATATAAGATTTGAATACGTGTGTTTCCTTTCCCAAAAATAAATTAAGCAAAGGAATTTTAAAACGTTTTAAACGAAGTCCTAAACAAGATGATCCAAGAAACGTGTTTAAATTGGCATTTCTTATCTAAAATTTTTTAATTTTCTTTATATTGAAACACCTGCTTTCGGTTGAACATAAAAGTTTTGCAGGGAAACAATTCACTACTTTTTAATTACTTTTCTGAAATTTGCTCTTCTAATAAAACTTAAAGAGCTTAATTAAATTTTAAATTAGCCATTTGTTCTTTCCAAGCGGGGGTAATTATTTTAATTTATATTCAGTTATAAGTTCCTGAGGTATTTGTCAGAATCTTATGGATAATAATGCTCTTATTATGAGCTCTTAAATATTGAAATAGATTATAGCGGAGAACTCCAATTATTTTTAATAAATAATTCAAGATATTAATCATTTACTATGAATTCATTAATTCGTTTCAATAATTCTCAAAGAACTCCTTTCCTTTTTGAAGTCTGTTTTTTGCGGTGCTCTAGTTAGATTAAGGGACATGATACTTTAATCTGATACACACGGTAATCACGACTTTATTCGACTTGAAAATTACGATAAGCTAACCGGAAGTGACTTTGATAAATCGGAACTGGTTTATAGTGAAATATACAACAGATCCATCCAATCGGGAGTTATTAATGATAATGCTTAGCAATCTAAACTGATTAAATATTAAAATGGAGATGAAATAACGATATAAACACCGGCTACTTCATAATTATCGTTTTAACAAGATTATACTGAATAAAGCCTACTTTTTGGGTAGGTTTTTCCAGTTCTTGACTCCGTTTGGTCTCGACCTCGAATACCGCTGTCGGCAAGGACTTAAATTTAACCAATAAACCAACCAACTGGCCAATTGTTTAGATTATTACGAGGTTTGTTCAATAGAAACATGCTTCGACTGCGCGGCCGCAAAAATATTGCCGAGACAACGGAATGAAGCAGTTTTTTATGCATTGTTTAAGTGCTAGTGAAACGTCTGTCAAACTTATTAGTTATTTGCTTCTTTCTAAGAGATGTGATTAAGTTGGAAGATGGCGTTCATGGTAGGCAATCCGTCCAAAGATAATCCGTTGCCGGTGATGACTCTTCTTGTTATCACTACGAACAGAATCCAAACGCCAGAATATGCAATGAAAGCATTCAGAATCTATGCAGAAAAAAAAAATGTCGATCTCAACCATATTCCGCTCTTATAATTTAGGGAATCTGGCCTGAACATCAATGCTGATCGATATGCAGACAAGACAAGATTTACGTGCCAGCATCAAGAAAAACGTCCCGGGAAACTCACAAACGGTGTTATCCTTCTGCATGGTAATGCCCGCCCTCATGTAGACCGAAAGATTCAAAATCTACTCACTCGACTACATTGGAAAGTCTTAGAATATCGACCTTACAGTTGCGACTTGTCCCCTTGCGATTTTCATGTCTTTGGCCTTCTAAACAATCACTAAAAGGTCAGCGGTTCAATTCCGATGCTGACGTCTGCTTGTTGTTACGCAATGGTTCCGCCAACAAGCGCAGGAATTTTGCCAGAACGAAATCTATAGATTAGTGCACCAACGGGACTCATTCAAAATGTTCATGAAGATTTCCTTAAAAACAATTTCAATAAAAATTACTCCCCAGCCTCTGAAAGTGTTTCTATTGAACAATCCTCCTATATTGAATTACTAAGAATTTGTGCAAAATTTTGATAAGCAGAATAATTTCCATAAAAAACTAATGCTAACCAAAATTTATATAAAATGTAGAATAACGTAAGGAATAAAAATTTTCTCAAAGTAGAAGTAAATTTATTCAGACGCTGTGGACGTTAAACCGCAGCAATGAATACCCTGAGCCCGGGAGAAACAGCACGTCGAATGTTTAGCTGACACGAAGCTTTGCATTGGTAAAGGAGACCGGTTTTCCAACAGCTCTGTATCTTAGATACGTCCACGCGTACCTAATGGGCTGAGATTCAATTCCTGTTTAAGGAAAGCACGCAACCAGAGGAAATCTTTCGTTGCATGCAAAGAACTTACGGAGACGCGTGTTTGAAACGCAATACTTAGTCTAAACGGTTTGCGGAGCTCGCAATAACGGACATCCTATAACATTTCCTCTGGGACGTCCTTAACCACACGGCATTTAGTCCGGGCCCTCTCCTTCTGTGACGTTTTCTTCTTCGCACGACTGAAAAAAGTTTTAAGCGGACGATGTGCTTTATTTCGAAAGGTACAAAAAACGTGTCGATCGTTGAGACCGCGATCTGGGTGACTTTCTGTAAGCACAACCATTCGACCACTGTCATTTATATCGTAGGTGTATTGCTTTAGTAAAATTTATCATATTCTTTCAGTTGTATTGCAGTCTGTTTCATTTGAACTACCCGTATAGATCTTTAGAATAATGCGCAAAGGCAGTGTTTCTATTGAGTAAAGAATTCCTTTGAAGAAAAGAGCAGTAGATTCAAAAACGAGAACAAAATTAAAACACGAGTAATAAATTTATTGGTGAATTGTTTAATTAAATATAATTTAGATAATAACCTTTTAGAGGGGCCACGCTGTATATATAAATTGGTTTTGCTCTATCCAATATTTAAGTTTCCGTGAACATGTTTAATTATTCTGGTTACTTAAATCGTTCGTGTTTGCCATAACGAACAAACCGAATCTCATTCCCACTGAGTATCATTCCATTATTGTAACCCGATGAGCTCGACAATCACCAACGAAATTATAGAAATGCCTCTCGAGCGATTTTGACAATCATATTTAATTCAAGGGAGAGATGTCTATACACGTAATGGATATTCAATTAAGATATTCTCCTAAGAGAGTGGGAGAAAGAGGCAGACTCTTTGGATGCCTGGAGATCAAAGACCATTTCACCGAAGGGAGGGCGGTTAACGAATGGGAATAATGACATTAGTGGCCGTTGTCCCCTGGTTGGAAGATTTCCTATAATAACATTTACTCAGATGAAAACCTTTTGTAATAAAGTAATTTCCTGGACTCATTCCTGAAACGCGTATTTAAAACAATTTTGTGTGTCACGAGAGATAATCTCTTTCGGGACATTTATATATAAAATGCGCTTTTCACCTCTCGAATGTTTCTAATACCTTTCAAGGTTTTTCGAGACTCAGCGTAAACGGCAACCTATTGAAACGGCAACAGCATGGAATGCATTTAATAAACGACTTGATGGATGGAGAACCTTTGTCACTTGGCTCGGACCTCGCGGCTGGAGTTTCCGAAAACGCATCGAGGACTGATAAAAGATCAACTCGACCACCCCCACTTCCTTCCACCTATAAACCCGCTCAAATAATAGTCGTTCAGCGGCATCGTTCTATCTGATTTCATTTTAAAGTCCTGCAAAAAAGGTATTACTGTATAATAGATTCGATTAAGCTTATGCCATTAAACTGTCAAAAATGTTCGCATTATGGGGAGGTTTTGCAATATTAATCTGTCGTCTCAAATTTTAAAATAAAATTTTATAAAAGCTGAAGAAGATATATAATAGTTACAATAGACAAATAATTATTGGTTACAATTTTTATTGTGTATAAAACAGACATTCAAGAATCATCTACGGATCCTG
Source organism: Rhysida immarginata (assembly GCA_023313115.1). Classification (NCBI taxonomy): domain Eukaryota; kingdom Metazoa; phylum Arthropoda; class Chilopoda; order Scolopendromorpha; family Scolopendridae; genus Rhysida; species Rhysida immarginata. Next base: position 1,166,165 of record JAHWFO010003882.1, on the reverse strand, counting down.
TTTCTCCTTCAAAACATGCAAAAAATCATTGATACACTGCTGATTGTAATGGCAAGCAAACAAATTTCATTTCCCTAGATCAATAATATGTTGGTCCCCCATTATTTTTTAAGACTGCGTGGAATCTAGGCATTAAATTAACCAGATTTCACACCCTTATGGATCCGTATCGGCCCACAGAATCTTAAGGACATCTTTCAGTTCATTTTTGATCGTTGAATGGAATTGAGAAAGTCTTTTATTTCATATTCTGCCAAAGATGTTTAATTGGGTTAAGGTCCGGACATGAGGAACACCAATCCAATTTGAACATATTTGTAGAGCGAAAGAACACAGTTGTTATTTTCGCAGTGTGCTTAGGATTTTTGTTCTATTGGAACACAAAATTAATATTGTGACCCAAATTGTTGGCTGAACTTTGAACTATTAGTAATTTGCAGATAATCTTCCTTCTTCATTATCCCATCAATAATTACACTCTTGTGCAACACTACAACAATCCCAAAATCATTATGATGTCACCAACATGTTTCACTGGTAGACTTCTTTCTAGGTTCTCCACAAGTGATTCGCCTACATTACCATACAAGTTAAGTTTACATTCATCTGAGCCGATGATTCCAGTACAAAATGATATGGGTATATTACAATACTTTTTTTTTTTTGCTCATAATTTGTTTTTTTCTGGTTAATATTACTGATTCACTGTTTCTTCCTCGGCCGTTGTCCATACAAAAGCAGCTTCATGCAAACGATTTCGAACGGCCTGTGACGAAATCTTCACATTATCTTCCGCTTTTAATGCCTTAGCCACCTTAGCAGCACTTCCAAAACGGTCTAGTTATTCAAAGATTGATTTTTTTTTCTCCCTAGACCTTTCACTTTTTCTACTTTTCCCACAATTTTAAACTTCCGACGACTTATCTTATGAATATTAGATCCAGGCATCTTCAGGCGTGTTTGCAATAGCAGATAAACTGCATCCATCCTTAAAATGATGGATAAATAACTTCCTTGTATATAAAGGCCATTCTTTTGTTTTACCCATTGTGTCACAAACAAACGGTTATTTGATAATTTTTAAATAAGATTTTTAAATTCTTTAAGTATTCACAATCACTCATTCTTAGTAAAGGTGGTGGCATTTAATTTTATTTATTTTGTTTAAGAAATTAATTTATCCTCTCACAACAGCAGTGTATCAATAATTTTTTTCTGCTTGTTTAGAGGAGGATGAAACCTTCGATATTTTGTTTAAAATCCTGTGTTAATTTAAATGCTTAAAATTTCACAGAATGATTCACAAATGCCGATTCTATAGAAAATAATCACTGTAATCGTATTGATCCACGCTTTTCATGAAAAAAACATTATCCAATTTTGACTCACGGTATTCTTTAAGAATATCATAATACAGGGTGATCCAAATGCCAGTTCACTCAAGAAATCATTAAACATACCGACATCAAATTTACGGTGTATATCCTTTCATCAATGCGACACTGATTGAGCGTACAGTAAATGTTCAAAGTGGCTCCCATTCTACTGCTTGCACAAACGAACTCGACGGCACATATTCTTGGAAGCGCGTTGCACCACTGTTAATGCGGAACGTTATTGCAACACATTCGAATAATTTATAGAGTAGTTAGATGATATTAAATGCAGACAAGGTTATTATCAACAGGACGGAGCTACGGCTCACACAGCCCCAATATCAAAGGAACGAGTACAATCTGTTTTTGAGGATAGAGTAATTTTGAAGGAATTTTGGCCACCTCATTTACCGGACCTGAATTCCCTGGATTGGTTCTTGTGAGGCTATTTAAAAGATCGGGTGTATGCAACAACTCAAACACTCTAAACCAGCGGTGCCCAACCTTTTTTTATCCGAGGGCCAAAGCAAAAGTATAACACCTGGTGATGCTCCGCGGTGGTAAGGCAAGTCAAGAAGAGTTTAGATGCTCCGGTATAACACCTGGACTACCTGTTTTTTTGTATTTTTCGTAGAATGGATAGTCCCTTTGCTCTGTGTTGTATTGATTGAGTTATTATTTAACCAATTGGGAGTTATAATTTAATTTTTTGAGATCTCTCTCTTTACCTACAAGTGTGAGCAACGCCGGGTACCTCTGCTAGTACTGAAATAAATTTCGCGGACCAGACCACAAGCAAAACAAATATTTAAAATTTTTATAGTACCGAATTGTTGCATTTTTATTAATGAGAAGTCTACATCTGATTCTTAGAATATAAAGGCGGGCCACATGAGTGAGCTTCACGGGCCGGATTTGGCCCGCGGGCCATAGGTTCGGCACCACTGCTCTGAACGAATGAAAGCAAACATTTGCTCGGAAATCCGCGCCATTCCGGAGGGCATGCTGCAACGCGTTTCCAAGAATATGTGCCGTCGCGTTCGTTTGTTCAAGCAGGAGAATGGGGGCCACTTTGAATATTTACTGTAGGCACAATCAGTGTCGCATTGATTAAAGAATACCCACTACAAATTTGACGTCGATATGTTTAAATACTTTCATTTTATATATATATATAAATGTTTGGGTAAAGTGATTTTTGGATCACCTTGTACAAAAAAAGTTGTCACTTGGTAAAATCTATTAACCTACCAATCTATCATTTTTATTTTATGATATGTTATGCAAATTCTTAGAAGAAATATACGAAGTGCGTTCAAGTTTTAAGGTCTCCTAATTTATTTTTGAAAAACTATCGACTCTAGAAAGCTGAAACTCCCGTCATTTGTCCACATAGTCAACCTCTAGCCGTACACATTTTTCACAACGCTGACGCCACGGTTGCATCACCGCTGCAAACACTTCTATAGTGGTCTGTTTTGCATACTGAAAAGCCGCTCGATGAGCAGAAGCTTTATTCCGTTCTTGCATAAGCGATTTTCCAGTAAACAAATCTGGTTCCTAAAGAAACATTTGCGACGGCCTACAAATCATGGCGTAAGCGTTGTGAAAAATGTCTACAGATAAAGGTTGAGTATGTGGACAAATCACGGGAGTTTCAGCTGTCTAGGATCAATAGTTTTTTCAAAAATAAATTAGGAGACCTTAGAACTTGAACGCACATCGTATTAAAAACGACTTAAAATTTTAATAGTAATATTTTAATAAGTAGGAATTGTTTACAACAAGAGAAAGTAGAGTAAATAAACCTTTTATTATTGTTGTAATTAGAACTTTATTTATTAACTTGACTACCGCATCTTTCATTTACAACCGGTATTTATATTTAGCAATGAATTAATGATAAGTTCCTCCAATAATAACTACTAAATGTTTTATGTGGTCGCAGTTTCATTAAAATTCCACGTAGTTTCATTAGGGCAGCTGCGGTACTTCAAAGTTGCTCCCTTTGTTGTCAAGACATATAAATATTGCAGCGAAATTAATTTAACAGAATTTAAAATCGAATAATCAAGCGACTCGCTTGAAATGATGTTTACAATTTAAATACGGACTCCTACCGGCCAACTCATCTCGCCTTCCCCATTTTCGGCCACTTTGTGCGATCGGCTTGCTTTTGCACTTGTTTGGCTTTCGCTATTTACATTGCCAAGTACAAAGAGGTCAACTCAGTCTAGACGAGATTTGTTAAGTTTCAAAGCACAAAGAAGCTTCGGTTTTTGCTAAAGCTCGTTTGTAATAGGATTTTTATTTAATGATTTCGTTTTCACATGGCTTCACAAAACGAGGTTTGGTTGGTGGTTTTTTTTATTTATTTATTTATTTTTCTGCAGAATGGAATCCCAATAATATCACGATGAAAAAATTTCACGAAAAATTCTGTATTACGTGATTAAGTATTCACGAATACCATTTTCATACTTCTTGTTTGAAGAAAACGAGTAGCCTACTTACCCACTGCAACCAGTTTGTGCAATACTTAAAAACGTTTTCACCATTCTGTTGGAGACCATACGTTGACACTTTATTTTTCCTACTTATCTGAATGTAGACAAAACTTGCAGAAATTCATCCAAATTGTTTTCCTTGCAATAGGAGCATCAGGAAAACTGGAAGCGACATTCATAAAAATGTTTACACAAAGTAAATAGCGACTCTCAGAGCTTGCGTGAGATTCATTGCAGAATGACAAACACAGCGGCGTTTGTGCCTTGAGAGGTGGTGATATCCCATTAGAGCACCTTTGCTAACATCATCCATAATATAATAAGCGATAGTGCTTAGGGGTCGACTCTTATTTTAGAGCAAATATAAAGTTCGAATCTCCCTGCATTTGTTTATATAAACCGATCTCTCTAAAAAGAGGTTGATTCACGTTTATGTGAACGAAATTGGAGTGCTTTGTATTGCTATTGAACCCCCCCCCCCCCCTTTGCGCCACCATCTTTTGTATTCTGTGTTGGCCTCAGATTTTCCACTCCAATAGTGCGGGCTGAAGGTTAAAGAGCGGAATGCAGTCCTATGCTTCATTGCAGGCTCTCCATAAACCATCTAATATGTGAGGTCATCGATATCTCAAGTAGGCCTAATCCCAAGGCCTTTTGAATAGACCAAAATGACAGTAGTCGATTGGAGCAGAACTATGCGACTTCACCGGAATGTTACAAAAGTCGATAGCCCTGATTCCTCTTTCTACGGCCAATCTGTTCATGAAGTCAACCGTCAATTTTATCATGGGCCTTAAAGTCTTATCCTAATGAAGACAAGATTAATTTTTTTCTGCATAGTAGAGACATGGGATATCAGCGCAGCGTTCATTTTCCGTTTTAGCTAAACTTGGTTAAATCCTTTAGAAAAAGTTTCCTTTCATTGTCGCACAAAGTCTTTGAACCTTTGGGCTCTATTTTGCGATAAAAGACCGCTCGAGTTTTTTGCAGTTGATTAAGTAGACCAGTGCTTAGTCAAAGGTTACCTCTTTTCACCATTTTTTCTCCCGTTGGTCTTACGCTATGAGGCAGTAACTTGTGAACAATGATTGGCCTTGTGCTGTCGTTGCATTTGCAAATCTTAGTCAATAATGCGATTTGCAATCATGATTTCAGTAATACACTTTGGTATAGAGTTCTTCTCCAGGCCCGTAGTCAGGGGGGGGGGGGGGGCGGGGGGCCCATTATGGAAAA
>JAHWFO010003882.1:1086889-1151049 GCA_023313115.1 Rhysida immarginata | reverse complement strand
AAAAGGTATTTCACAGGCAACAGTCTCCTGAATAATTCATGACAATCTTGGGCTGGAGCGACGTCATAAAGCGCGCGGTCACACAACTGTGTGACTGAAAACAACTGAACACTGCCAAGTCATCTGTGGCTTAGGAAGATGGAACAGGAGACAGGCATACGAGTTATTTCCTTCTCTCATGTGCCTGTAAAATCTCCTGACGCATCACCGATGGATTTCTGTGCTTTTGGTCTCCTGAAACGACGGCTCGGAAGTCGCCGACCAAGAACCGTTGATGGACTATGAAAAGAGTGTCAGCAGGTGTGGAAGGAACTTCCCATGGAGTCCCTCAAACTCAGCCTACTTCAGTGGTGCCGGGCGATAGTCCAACAACGTGGCTCTCACATCGAACACAACCGATGGCGGCGCCATGGTATTACACCATCGTAACAGAACTGCAAAGTCGTCTCATTTTATCTGAATCAACCCTCTGTATGTCATGCAACGTAGAGAGATTTCTATGATATCATATCCATCAATAGTTATCATGTCCTTGACCATACTTTTCTGATTTACGTAATTACCCTCATAATTTGCGCTTGTAGCATATATTAAAAATAATGCGAAGACATCACATCGTTAGTGTTTGCAAACGATAAAGAGTCTTAAAGAGAAAAACATATCACAGGTTTTCACGCTCGAATTGGTTACTGGAAACCGGATTTAAAGTTCTTTACTGTGGTGTCTGTATTATGAAATTTTATGCGATCGTTTTTAATAATATCACTTTCCATTTCCTTTTCTTCTTTATTTCGCATCTACTTGAGTTTTGTTAGGGGTTTTCTTTTTCTTTTTCGCCTCCCTTCTTTCTTCATAAAATATTTTTTTATCGGCTGAGAAAATCTTCAGCTTAAGAGCGTGCGAAGAGAGAGAAAAGAAAGCGAAATTCATATCTTCGATAAAATTCTTGGAGGCGTTGAAGCAGAAATCCAATCTGACTTTATATGCAAGGGCGTCACCTTGTGTAGGCGAGGGAGCCTTGACGATCTTATGGGGAAACGAACCGCTTTTTTTCTCTCTCTCTCCTCTTTTTTTTTTTTTTTTTTTTTTTTTTTTACTTTTTTAAATGAGTGAAGAAGTTGATCTCGTGAATGTCACTCGAACGAAATTGGAATGTCGTGTTCCGGTTTTTATAGAGGGTGTGGTTTTTGCACACCAGGAGAGACCATTTCCATCATTGGTCCCATGTCCACCACGGCTGTTGGAGTTTTGTCTGTAAGAAACGTCTTCCTCTCGCACTCAACTGAAAGATCGTCTTCGCCCGGCGTTATCACAGCTGATGCACACAACGATTTCCCTCCAGCCCTCCCACTCTCGCACTTTTTGTACCTCAAACGGAAACCCTTCTTTCAACGAGTTCCTCTATGGGATAGTCTGGTGAATTGCCCACCTACAGGGTTATGAAATGCACCATCAATTTGCATAATTCTATTTATTTTTCTACAAATATAATTTACATATATTTAACTGTTGGGTCCTTTACGATTTTCATTATCATTCTAGACATTGTTGAAATATTATAATAAAAAATGTCACAACTTACTAAATGCTTATTAAAATTACTTAAAGAAATTTAACACTCCAACAGGATAAGGTAACCAAAATAAATTCATGAAAAAGGGCAGGTTTATTATAATTATTTTACAAATTAAATTTATTAAGAAGGCCAATTTTACAATTTTGAGTCATGAAAACAAAAATTAAGAATTTTCAACACTTTACAAATCTAATACAATTTATTTTTTGAAAATTGAATAATTTTATGTAAAGGAGCTGGGGAAAAACTGCTGAAATTATAAAGAGAACCGAAGAACTATATCTAAAATCAAAATAGAAAAAGAAAAACAACAATTTATTTAGCCGTATGCGCATTTGGATTACCATTCCGTCATTCAGCGAAATACAGAGTAAATACAAAAGAAGCAATCAATAACAATAAAAATAATCAATTACATAACAAATTTAAAATACAGAAAGCGACAAATTCGAGAAATCAAAACTAAACAGACCAACCCATCAGAAACAGTTCTAAAGTTTGCAGGATTGAATGTCTTTACAATGTCAAGCAGGGAAATTATAATTAAGAAAGCTAAATAAAAGAGAGTCCTTAACGGGGCCGTTATCACCTTTTTAAAAAAATTTGGAATTTTTCTTCTTAATTTCTCAGTCTCATATACATCCAATAACTGCTTATTGCTAACCTGACGTAGAAGCTTCAGGATTTCCTTCTGGAACAAATGTTTTGGCCATAGAAGAACTATCCGATGTCCAAATCGGGCCTGGGACAAGTGCTCCTTAAAACCAGTCTCGATACGTTGTTTAGAAGGACCCCTGTAAACGAGGTTGCAATTATTACAAGGTACCTCGTCGTTCCCGACTGCTGCTCTCATCTTACAGCAGTCTTCCTTGGTTTCAAACAACCCTGCATCTGATTCATGTGACCCTTGTGCAGTATCAGCCCAGTGTATTATATGATACACTATCTACCCAAAAGTAACCAGACACTTTTGATTTTAAACGTTTTTTCGAATATATAGAAAAATGCTTGACTTGAATTATCCTGAAACTTCAGGGATTTAAAGCGCATGTTTCGCCTCATATATTTCAGCAATGGTTTTGCCCAGAAGGCAAATAGGGGACCAGCAACAAAGTGAACCAAAAAAATAATGTTTGAGATCAGCCTGTAAAAAATAATGCTTGAAATGCGTTGTAGCTGTAGCATATGATTAAGAGGCTTCTTTTACTTCTCTATCTTTTACTTCATGAAGATATAAAGGTTTCTTTAAAAAAATCGAAATGTTTTCGTAAAGTTTTTGTTTATAACATGCAGGGTTTTCAACCCAATGCAATGCCATTTTCATGGCCGACGCCTCTACCAGTTGGGCTATCACAGACACCCAGACAGTCAGGCTGTCTCAAGGTGTCTTAAAGACAGCCAAGTTGTCACGGTTGAAAGTCCAATGGGAGGCGGGCACCTGGCTCACAGATCGGACAAACTACAGTAGAGACAACAGCCTGCAATCAGATTATAGAAATATTTAATATTTGATGAAATATGAGCAATTTTACTAAATAATGTTTAATTGCACATGCGCAAGTGATACCAAAGATGCATTTTGCATAATTTATTAGCCAAATGTATAAAGCAACTTCTATAAAACGACCAAGCAAATATCCTGAAAATTCAGAAAGATATCGTCGATAGAATGAGTTCAATTTCAGTTGCTCTCAAAAATAAACAAAACGATAAGGGATTTTCTCCAAATTTTTATTTTTGGGCCGGACACCAGTATTAACTTCTTCTCCTTACGCTGATATGAAGTCAATATGAGGTCAATATGCCTTCTTATTAGCATAAGGAGAAAAAGTTTATATTGGTGCCTGGTCCATAAATAAAAATTTGGAGAAAATCCCTTATCGGTTTGTTTATTTTTGAGAGCAACTGAAATTCAACTCATTCTATCGGCGATATCTTTCTGAATTTTCACGATATTTGCTTGGGCTTTTACAAGAGTTGCTCTATACATTTGTCTAATAAATTATGCAAATTCCACCTTGGTAACTCTTGCGCATGCGCAGTTAAACATTATTTAGTAAAATAGTAAAATGCAAATGTTATTACATGAAGATGGTGTATAATGTTTGGAAAAAAAAGTCAATTTCGAAATGCCAAGAACAAGTATTTTAAGAAGTTTTTGAAATGCAAAAGGTTTTCAGTTTTACTATTTATAATCGCGTAAGTTCAAACTAAAAGAAAAGCTGCTCAGGTAGTTTTGAATATGTGGTTCCTAATGTTTCTGCAACGAATCATTCTAAGTTGTCGAAAAATGAGACAACGTTAAGAAGCATCTTTGAAATCTAAATCATAATAATTTCACCCAGAATAATAATTTCATTAACATGAATTTCTAATTGCATTATTTCTCTATTGATAAATGTTTACTTAAATGATTGCTAACTTCGTTAATCGTTGATGTATGAACATCGAAGTGCCAATTATTTCTATGGCAGCCATTTGTATTCACTTGTGAACGAACGGTGAAAAAGACAATTTTCGTTTTTTACATTACTGCTCAAGAGCATAAAAATACGGTTATTTAAAACTGAAGGCATCGTTTTAAGAACTCATAATTTCAGTTCCATCTCAATTTATCGGTTTATCGATTCGTTCCGAGTGTAGTAAGAGGGTTTCGGTCGGTCTGAGGCATTACAAATGAAATTTGAAAGGCAGCTTTGCGTTGTCAATATCCTGAAGTAAAATGTCGAGGTTATGAGAGGATTTCGGTGAAATTCAATAAATAGCCTGTAAGTGCTGCGCACGAAGAAGTTACGAGCCAAAGGAAGAGGAAAAAACCTGAATAGAATATTTAAATAGAACTTTAAAACTTCCATTAAGGAGAGGAAATCCAAATATTAGGGGGGAAAACTTCTCTCAACGATAACAACTTCGTCTTGATAAATAAATAATCAGAAAAACTTTTATTACATCAAGATTGTAAGAGAATTGTAATATTGTATAATCTTCAAATTTATTCTATAAAATCATTGTTAGCTTACAGATTTTTGAATCGCTAGTTACTTTACGTTGTAACTTTTTTACATGACCAATAAATATTAGGCTATTGAACAAAGTTTAAATCTCTATACAAAGCTTAAATCACTAAATTTAAATGCATTTGCATTAATCACCTCAACGTATACACAGTATAAAGCACAGCTTGGGATTTTGATATCTTCATAATATACGGCAAGAAAACAGTACTAGGATAATCTTGGAATATATCTTTAATTTTTACAGTCCTTCAGAGCCTTCCACTACACGAGATACACTTCTGCATCCTTCGAAACCAGTCATCAAGGCAATTCTTCAAAGTTTCTTCCGGAAGTTAGGCGCACTCATCATCCCACGAGTTGATAAGTTTCTCATAGATTGAAAGAGAAACCACAAATTTCACAAGCTTATTTCAATTCCATGCATCCGCATTTCGACAAATATGTCATCTTCTTCAGCATGACACAAAGGAGTGAATTGCTTGCTTAAACATGAAGATATAAATTTTGGGTACCTCTAAGAAAGTTGATGGAGGCTTTGCAGTACATAGCGGGAAAGAAAAAACAGAATTCCGACCGGTTTTGCATTTTATTCCTGGCTTTGTCAAGGTTACAAATGAAGAGGCAAGACGTCTCATATAGAGAATATGATGGTATAAACAATCAGTGATTGGTTGGATACAAAATAAAGATAAATTGTTAAATCTACAGATTGTGGTGGCAAAATTGTTGCGATGGGTGGAACACGATAGCGTTCTTGATTAGAAAAGTACGTAAAAAAAATCCGATGAACGAATCAGGAAGAATAAAACTAATAACAAATCGGAAAAAACCAAAATGCAAGTAAAATAAGAATACAAGATAAACTTACAGGAATCCAAATAAAACGAAAGAATGAGAAAGTAATAATACAAAACAAAAATGGTGCCAAAACATAAGTGAAATAACGCCCATCTCCGACTTGATTTAACCGGTATTTCTACCCGTAGGCGAACACCCATGCCACATCACCAATGACAAGTTGTTTGAGAAACGTGTTTTTGTTGAACAGATCGCCAGCGACCATCATGCGCAATTCCTTCTGATCCGTGGTCAGCTCCCTCGGAACAAACTTCGCACTGACGCGTGTCATCTTCAAATCATCGGACAAAATGGCATGAACGGATCCGTGAGAGAAATCAACTTCTTGCTCTAACTCCGCGATGGTCATTCTTTGATCACTTCGAATTGCAACATTGCGACTAAGGACCAACACTCACGTGTACTTTAAACGGAACAGTAACGAAATCCGTCAAGCCTTACTGCACCTGCGAGCAGAGGTGCTGTTCTCCCTTTCACAAAAGTAGGTCCGCTCGTTCCTGTCTGTTCAGAAATTCTGGGAACTTTTTGACTGCCCCTCGTAGATCCAGATTATATTTAGAATAAACCACAACCACCACCAGATTAATCCAAATATCTGCGACGGTCGAAAACATACGATTTTTATGTTCGTCGCTAATTTGCATCAAGCTACTTCACGTCGTTTCTTATTTTTTTTTTTTATTATGTATCAACCCGGTAGAAGAACCATGGCTATTACAGACAATGGCATGCATGCTATTTTGTATAGCAAGCATTTGAAATAATTTTTTTGGTTTTATTTATTTATTTATTTATTTATTTATTTATTGTAATCCAATGCGTCCATCCAGGGCTTGTTTGGCCTGAGGCCGACAAGTTGAGTCCCTGGATGAACCTGGATTAACGACTGCTGTATGATGGTCACACAGCCGAGGGGGGAGGGGAGTGAAGATCCTGAGTCACTGATGGTCGCCCATCCAGTGACTAGCCGTGCCTGATGTTGCTTAACTTCACAGAAGTTGTGTTTCAGTGAAATCCCACCAGGTCACGGCCTCCCTCAATTCTTATTTGCTCTACAATTCTTATTTTATCAAAAAATATTTTCTAATTTTTTGCATATCCTAAATTGTATACAAAACTTTTTTCAATTTTGGATATCGATTACATAGATCTCGATCTCTTTACAAAGATCACTCAAAACTTTACATCCCACGATTGTAACATGAGCTCATAGAAGTAAAAACCTTGTAACAAAAATTATTACGTACACTCTTCATATATTTTGTCCTACGAAATTATTTGATTAATTATTTATTTTCATCTTTCTATTCAAAACACGAACTCCATGCGATTGGAAAAGAAATTCAATAATCTTACTTTATATAAAAACAAATATGAAACCTTAATGTCAATAAGAAATGTTATGAATATGAGAGGGTTAGAAGGAATTAGTGTATCCCCCTTTTATAATAGTTCCTATGACGAGAATTTTACGCAAGAACGACCTGAATGGAATCGTGATCGATTTCGTTATGCCTGAGCCCGTTGCATTTCTAAAATCAATTCAAATTTAACTTAAATTATCGACAAAGAAATAAAAATACAAAAAAAAAAACCGAAACGAATAAGTTTAAAAAATCAATCTAATTTATTCCAACCTAGCACAGTTACTTTAAAAGGATGAAATCTTTTTTTGGCAAATACGTTTTTCATGGTAAGCAGTCTGTACTTGTCAGAATTTATTACAGAATATTTTAGAGTTTAGAATATTATTTCGCTGTCTCCTGCAGAAAAATAAGATTAATATCTTTTCCATTCAATGGCCGCATAATATCAGGGCATTGAATTAGCTTGCTTTTTTCTCTCTCTCTCTCTCCCCACCTCCCATTACTTGTGCTGTTGGGGGTTCTTTTGTTCTTCACCCGGGGAGTTCATATCGATCAAAGGCAAGGGATGCGGTCGGTGGAGAAGGGGGTGGAGGAGAGGGGGGTAATAAATGTTTTCCTTTTGTCACACGTGATAAATGACACGTCGCCTGAATTTCACGCAAAACGTTCTGGGGATAAAATTATTAGAATCTCTTTTAGGGTTGTGTTCCTTTTTTTTATCTTTCTCCTACGAAGCACTTAACCCGTGGACTGGGTTTCAGAGTCGCCCCATTCGGTTAACAACAAAGGAGAGCCACTGAAAAAATAAACTAATCCGCTGACATAGGACTCTATCGGTGAAAGAGAAAAACAAACTCGAATTTGTGGTCACTTTTTTATTTTTTTAACGGAACAAAAGCCTTTTTAATGGAGTAATTAACAGTGCAATTCATTTTTATTAGTGCTTTCTACAGGTATAGAATAGAGATATCACATACATATCATAGCGTTTTTATTGTTTATTTGTTTGACTTTTATAATCTCCGATAGAAAAAGACTTACACGTAAGAGAACAATAATGTCTTGGTAACACAATTTAAAATTTGTAACATTTTGAACTACAATATTTGGAATACGTTCATAAAAATATTTGCAAATAGGGTTTTTACGAACTCTGTGTACAAACCTTTAGGGTGGTAAAAAACCTAATTTTGAATATATTTTGCCAATAAATTGGGGGTCGCAAATAAGTCCTTGATACGTAAAAAAATTATTAAACATCATACAGTCAACGGTTGTCTGAGACTTTCTCATAATATTGTCTGTCTCGTTAATTTATTTCCAGAAAACGGAGAAATTAAAAAACTTGATACTGACGGTCACAACGGTAAATAATGAGTAAAAAGTAAATAATTACATAAAAATAAATAAATAATAATAAAGAAATCAAAAATAAAATGATCAATAATAAATAAAAAAGCTGATGTTTCGGATAGAGACTATCCTTTATCAAAGCAAAAACGATAATTCTCTAAAAGCAAAGAGAATATTAGAGAATTATCCTGAAGTTATAGAAAGGAGTATTTAAGGACGACTTTATATATAGATAGCATAGGGAGTAGTAAGACGGTATTGGCTGAAAAACTAGAAGAGAACAAATGGGAGGACAGGAAATGAGTTCGAAGACGTGCTGTGATAGGACAAGATAAGAGGGCGGCGAGAAAAATTAAATAGGATAACACATACAGAATTAAAATGACAGAAACTATAAAAAAGGTAGGAATGATAGAGCTCCGGATATAAGACCTTCGCATAAAAGAGCTCCGGGTCAAAGGTCACTGACCAACGGAGCTACCACACGCAGATCCGACTGAACATGTAGCCAATTTGTCTCGCCCTTTTTCTCTACATCAACCCAATATAGCCAATTACAAAATTAAGCAACAACCAATTACAAACATATCAACCAATTAAACCACTGAAAGCAACCAATCAAACCACTAAACCATGATACGACTAGCTTGCCTGTTATAAGAGCCCACGAGAATTACCGCTTCGCTTTAAAAGAGAGCTATTTACTTTAGATCAAACTTCGCGAGGGGCAACCAATCTCTTCATCGGGCCTTCATCATTGTTCAGGAATTGATTCGTTGCTTCTTTCTCACAATTTCCATGGATTCCAAAAAATATAACAGCCTGGTATCTTTACAGGAGTGAATAACTTTGAATGAACCGGAATCAAATCGTGTTTTTCTTTCTTTCTTTCCTTCCATGATTTTGATTCCAGGCTGTTACATTTTTTAGAATCCATGGAAATTGTGAGAAACAAAGCAACGAATGAGTTACTGAACAATGTTGAAGGCCCGATGCCAGTAGGGGATTGGTTGTCCCTCGCGAAGTTTATTCTGAAGTAAATAGCTCTCTTTTAAGCGGAGCGGTAATTTTCGCGGGCTCTTCTAACCGGCAGGCTAGTCTTATCATGATTTAGTGTTTCGATTGGTTACTTTCGCTTCGTGTTGATATGTTTGTACTTGGCTGTTAAGCTGTTTAATTTTTTAATTAGCTATATTGGGTTGTAATTTTCTTATAAATTTCGAGTTCTCTGTCTGTTAATGCCCCCGAAATATACATCTAAGGCATTAAAAATGATTATTGTGGATTTGTGGTTTCTTATCGTCGTTAGTTTGATCCTTGTGTCCACAGTTTCTTGCCTGATTTTTCTTCTTAAAGCTTAGGCTTGTCTAAAATTTGTTTTCCATTTAGCGGCTTTTATGCGAACTGTAATTTGCAGCGACTTTTGAGCGTCTTGTAAAGCGTCTTGGTCTGATCTGATTGGTCGACTCATTTTGGAAAACAAATGAAGTTCATCTTTCGAAGACGCTCATCTTTAAACAATAGCCGCTCTCTCAAGGCGATGAAAAAAGAGGAGTACTCCGATCATGTTCACGCTTGAATTTGTTACTGTATTATTTATATTTAATAAATAAGTGATTTATCAAATTTTTAAAACCTATTTATTAATAAACTTACGAGATTATCCATCTGAAGTAGTAAAGACTACTCTTCAGAATGCGTAGAAAAATAGACTGGACCTGTTTGGCTAGATCTTGAAAAGTCTCCTAAAAACGCCTGAAAGACGCTAATTGTTAAACGAATCCGTGTGTCAGAAAGTCGCATAAAGTATGAAGATGTTGAAAAGTCGCTTAAAAGCGCTAAATGAAAAACAGGATGTATTCCATTGTTAACAACAAGGATCGCTTATTTACTTTTTGCAATCCCAATTATCTTTTTGAAAAGCGACTGATAGCCAAGGACTATGAACAAATTTTAAGCAACCTGGTCAAGTTCATCATATGGCACAGATATTTTTTCCCGCAGGAGATAGCCGTTATTCTTTCCTGAATCTTTAAGGAACATGAATATATTCTCCATATGTTTCCATCCCAGCAAATTCTTGTTGCATTGTCTACTTGCAATAATCCTACACAATGTTAATAAAGGCTTTCCTTACTTCGTGAGGAGTTTTCATTATTCTTTCAACTCCTGTACATTGGCTAACTATATGCTAATTTTCTAGAAATCATTGCTAGCATTGAAAGATAGAGAAATGATATCTTAATGGGATTTTCATTGTTATTAAATTAGTGGAGGCAATTAATTTCTTTACGTATTCCATATTTTAAATCAATTTAATAAGTTCATAAATGTTTAATTTTTAATGCAATTTCAATGTAGTAACAATTTTTAGTAAACTTAACGCTCTTTCAATAGAAGCTGTTTTTAAAATTAATGTTCAGTCTTATATAGGTTCTAGAAGATTTATTTATATTTTACATAAAAATAGTGAAGTATCATGGTATGGTTTTTAATTATATACTTTAAATTTTATTTTAAGAAATTTAAATAATCAAAGAGCATTAACTTTAAAAAAAAAACATCGATGGAGTAAAAATTTTAAAGCTTTTCTTTAAAAAACCCTTAAAGTGAACTGTTCTTTTTAATTGTGAAAGAACAGCTAATCTGAATTCCATTAAGCGTTTAAAAGTCGCAATGAGTTTCGTGAATCTAGTTTAAATACAACCAAATAAGTAAGAGAAATTTTGTCCTCTTTGTCCCCCTCCCTTCTATCTTTTTTCTTTAAGGAACAATTCCCTGGTACCTTTAAAAGAAGAGGACGTAAAATCCATTGGAGGATCATTGTCTCATCTTATGGCGACTCTTCCCGGTCCCTAATAGGGTTTTTGCCTCTCGAGTTCTTCAGATTGAAACCAGAGTATTTAGGTTTTAGTGTCGTCTCGAGCAAATGAAAATTTAATTAAATTTTGCACTGGGGAGAAATCTATCACGCCCATTCTGTCGGGAATTATGGTAGTAGAATATTTTACATGTTACCGTCGGGCTGAGCTCTGTTCTTTCGGCGATAAGGGAAGAAGATAACAACACCGCCCGCCTTCCACTCTTCCTATAGTCGCCAATAATCGCAATTAGGCCCTGTTGCACTTTGTGGTAACGTTCTCGCTAAACTTTTAACAAGATTCGTTATTGCTCTCAGAATATGCTTTAAGATATTCTCATCAAGCTATATAGATGAGAATTGAAGGGGATGAACAGGATGAAGTAGGCTTCCAAGGACAGAATCCTACTACTCTACAGTACTGGAGAGATTTTTAAAACTATCAAATGATATTTAGATCTTTTATTTTAAAAACTATTTAAATATTAAACTATGTGCAATTAATAATTTTGAGGTATTAAAATTATGCATTGAATACTGCAATTTTACATATACATATGATGTATCTTAAAGAACATCAGCAATTTGAAAAAAAAAACCAAAAAAACTCAGATTACGTTATCAAATGCGTTCTCTACTTTTAAATTTTAATCTTGTTTATATATTGGAAAATCACTCTTCTTTCTAACAGCAAACATTGATCACACATTGGTAATTCACATTGGTAAATTATCATTTAAGAAAAGTAGTGAAAAAAACGCACTTAAAAATTTATATATCCATAACGATTGGTCCAATTTGAAATATTTTTATAATTTATACTTACTATGGAGTCGCACATATACATTCAATTCCGTTTGAAGACATACCCGTGAAATCTTTAGACACATCTCTCATGGATTATTGCGGCTTTGGAAGTATCGCTGAAACTTGCCCTTGGAAGTAGACGACCGTGTACATTGGACGGCCTATGGAAAGATTATGAAGAGGGGTGGGCATAGATCGACCTAAATTCTCTGCAGCGAAGTCTTATTAATGGAAACTGCGATGCAGAGCCATAGTTCGACACCGTAGGCACCAGATAGAACATCAAAGAACATGGCGGGGGGTTTCTCATAGACTTATGACGCTTGCAAATCGTTTAATTGTAACGTACTCAACCCTCTGTACTCACGTCTATTTCGCTTTCAATTGCGAAAAGGGCAGAAAACACATTGTCCTTAGGACCTCTGTACTTTTCAGAGTAAGTTCGCAGCGGGGCAATGGCATCTCTTGCCTCTTGAATGAAAACCAATCAGAACCGCTTATTAATTTCTAAAAGGGAAGAAATATACTGACATCAGTTCGATTTATAGTTGCCCGGTTTGACAAAGTTTGATTTGTGGGCGAATTTATTGGCGTTAACTTCGATTTATAGAGGCTACCTTTCCTCAAAAAAATAGATTTATGGAGGTTCTATTATTTCGAATTATAGAAATTTTAGCCCCGGAGCTAAAGCGAATAGACTGAAACTTGGAATTTGATTGGGAGAAATTTGATTTATCGAGGTTCTATTGTATTTTTGTTTTAAATTTATCGGCCGATTCAGCCAAGACCAATTTGCAGACCCAGTTAACAGGCTCGATTCGTAGTAGGAATTACCAAAGGATCCTTTAAAGTGAATGGGTTCAATCCACACGCTGACTAATTTATTTCAGGCAGTTCTAAACAGTTTGTAACGTGATGAAGCAAAGCGATGTGAGATTAATGATTTTGCACAAATTCAAATAGGGTGTGAGGTGTCCGAAACATAGAGAATGTCAATATAGCGTGGGATATCGCCACGACGAATGAAAAAACTTCCCATACAGTATTTTCTAAGTTCCTTACATGTGATGTTGACGTCGGTTATGTCTGACACGATACAGTTTGGCAGAAAGTCGAAGAAAAATAGCGTTTATGATACGTGAGTTAGTGCCGACTTTTTCGCATCGCCAGCAAAAATTCGAAGAATATGGGCAAGCACGGGTTTCGGATAGTTAAAAAAACTGGATACCTGGTTACACAAGAATTCGCCGAACAGCAGCAGATTCGGGTTCTGGAAACATTGCATTGCCTTCCAAAGACGTGACGCTAGCAACTCCTAAGACAATCGGATATTGAATAATTCTCTGTATTACCATCTGTAGCTACTCTTGCCCTGGATATTCTTGTTGTTGTGAAAATGGATCTTTTTTTTTATTTGGTCGACGTTTTTCTTTTCCATTCTCTGATAAATAAGTTTAGGTGCTGCGTACAATGATCGCTACACGATGCATATGCTTCAATAAATCTTCCGTTTTATTGTAACTTGGTTACAAATGCTTCTAAAACTTTGCGCGGTCGAACATCTTCAAATAAGATATTTCTGTTTTAGTTCTGAATCGAGAAGTAAAAAACCGAGTTAAATCATACAAGTTTATCTATATCCCGATTCGCTCTCTCTCTCTCTCTCTTTTTTTTAGGAGTAGCGATGAAAGTTTCTATTGGTATTTTTATTTTTATTATTCTATCAAAGAGCGATAAATGCCAACGTATTTCTTCATACTCCCTCTGTATCGATTAGGGACGAAGGGGAGGAGACCTCTCTTCTCTAACCCCCACCCCAAAACCCTTCTATCGTTCGGTGCTTCATTTTTAAAAAAAGTGTTTCTGCTTTTCCCTTTTATTTTTTGCAACACTCCCATCTTCATCCATCCACCAAGCTTCTCAAACGTTGCCTCCGAGGGATGTTTGGGTTGTCGAAGCGGGTGGAAAAAGAAAGACCGAAAGAGAAAGAAGAAAGACCGGAGGAGGAGGAGGAGGAGGATGAAGAAGAAGAGAGAGTGGGGAAGAGGAGCAGTTCGGGGAGGGGTGAACAATGGCCGTGGCGTTTTCGTCGTCGTTGTCGAAGGCCTTGGCAGCTGTCATTGTTCTGAGTGTCGATTGGGAAGGCAAAGTCGGACGAAAATATAGATCGAAGAGACAGGGAGGAAAATGAAATCGGGTGCCGAAGGAAATATAGACAGGAACACTTGTCTCGGGAAAAAGCGAGAAGCCATTCGACTTCAAACAATTTTTCTCGCGCATATACAGTCAAAAAAAGTTTAAATTTTATTATTTCTCTTTCCATCTCGATTTCAACTCGGCCTTTCTTTTTCGTGTCAACTCCTTGCTTTTTTTCACCGAGTTATTTTATCTTTTATATTCTTCCCCCCTCCCCTTTTTGCTCTTTTGTTTACTTTACATAAATGGTACACGGCATAAAAAAAATATGTCTTAGATAGAAATAATACGTCTTGTGGCCCAAGGGGAAAATTTTCTACATTTCATCTGAAATAAATAAATAAAGATCTTAATGGATTCCAAGAAAAGCCAGATCTTCCCTCTAAAATAATCATGCGAAGATCGCCTAACGATTTTTATTTTAATCTATTACCTGGCGTAGTCTTTTCCCGTTAATAAATAATTATCTTTATAACATGGAAGATTCAAAATCCTTTAATGATACTCTAATATGTTACTTTAACGTGTCTATAATTGGAAATTGTGCTCAATTTCAACATTTCTTTAGGAGATTTGTAGAATAGCTCTTTTTTACAACCTTAAGAGTACAAAATTTTCTCACTCTTTTAGATTCTAAAATAACGATAACCTAATCATTACCACATTTTATAAAATCTCCATGGGACTAATAAAATTAATTGTATTCCAAAATTATAGATATCATCCTCGATGGAAAATTAAAGTTGTTCTTCTTCCTTAATAATGGTTCATTAAAGAATCAATAATGATCTTATCTTTCGTTATCTAGCAGATGAATTTTGTTAAAAAGTAGGCCTACGTTATCTTAACGTTAATCAATAGCTAATGATTTGTCATTTTAAAGAGCAATTTTTTTGTAATTTTTTTCCCTAACAAAAGCAGTTTTGTTGATTAAGTTTTAAATTATAAAAATACATAAAGGACCTCTTAATAAAACCATCAATTTAAAATTATAAATTAATTTAAAGCTGATGTTATTTTTACAGATTTGATAATTGGGTTGGCAGATAAGTTCCTTCGGTGTTTTGGACTGTAACAAAACACACTTTATTGAAACGTAAGGTAAATTTCAATCAATTACATATTGTCCATTTTTATCAGTGACCTCTTACCATAGTTCCACCAACTTCATTATGCCACGTTCATAAAACGCCTGGAGTTTATTGACAAAAAACCAATCGAGATGTTTTTTTAACGGGCCTCTTCATCTTTGAAGGTTTTCCCATTGACAAAGTTCTGCAGTGACCTGGATAAATGATAATCTAAAGGGGCCAGATCAGATAAATGCGGAGGATGAGACAAAACATCCCAGCCAAGACTAAGCAATTTGTTTCGATTGGTTAAAGATGTATGCGGTCTGGCGTTGTCATGGTGGAATACGACACCCTTAGCGATTAGCGCTTGTATGGGATATATTCAATATTGTAGCAATTTCTCGCACCGATTGGGTTGGATATGCTTCGATCATAGCCTTAATGTCACTTGAATTAATCTTCTTAGGATGACCAGAGCGGGGTGCATCATTGATGTCAAAATGTCCAGAACGAAATTTGTCACACCATTGTTGACATACGCGTTCTGTTAAGGCATCATCCCCCTAGATACTGCATATTTTTCTATGAGCATCTGCAGTTTGTTAACCTTTTTTAAACTAATATAGCAAATATGACGATAATGCAACTTATTCCCTTCCATATTCACAACTCTGCAGCCCGCATAATGCTGATGTTAGCAAAATCCTACTCACAGACACATGATGGAAAACAGGTACATCAAATGTGCATTCGATTTGAATACTAGCACTGAGCAGGCGATAGCTAATTTGCATGAAACTTGCACTGAAGCATGAACTTATTTGCCAACCAAATATTTTGAATCCAGTCAAACCTGGGATATCTATGATTTTATCTTTTTTTAAGCAATGTCACTCAAATACATCGTCATTCAATTCAAAAGGACGTTATTATAGGTAATAAAAATTTGAATGAAAAGTCAAATACAGTCGAACCTTTCTATAACGAACACCCATATAAATACTTCTGTCCTATAATGAATTTTTACTTGTTCTCAATATGATTTCGTTATAGGGAGGTTCGACTGTGTTCAAAAACATGTAATTGTATAAACTAACACAACTTCAGTGAAGTTAAGCTACATCAGGCACGGCTAGTCAATGGATGGGTGACCATCCGTGATTCACGATCTTTACCCCCCCCCCCCGGCTACTGTGACCATCATACAGCAGTCGTTAATCCAGGTCCATCCAGAGACCCAACTCGTCGGCCTCACACCATACAGGCTCTGGATGGACGTATTGGATTACAATGAATACAATAAATAAAATAAAAAATAAAAAAAATAAATATCTCAAAAACTAAACACTTATTTTCTAATTGAAGCCTATCGGCCTCGGTGGCTCAGCGGTTGCGTGATCGCCTCTGATGCCCGAGTACGCGGGTTCGATCCCGGCCGAGGACGACGAGGATTTTTCAGGGGGAAGTAAAGCCGTTTGTCCCTTGTAGTCGTTTGCCGGCTGCACGTTAAAGAACCCTTGCGAGGCAAAATTTGCGGCCCCTATAACGCCATCCTGAAATGACCTTAGCAGTTGAAAAGAACGTTAATACCAAACAAACCAAACCTAATTAAAGCCTTCCAGTGAGAGAATTCAGCAAGTAAACTCAAGGCTAAATAGCCCTAATGATAAAAAAAAGTTACGACAATATTTTTGTCTGATGTTCGATAAACAGTAGCTAGCTAGGGTTAATATAGAATTGTAAAAAATCCTTATCTCCGCTCACCTTAAATTAAATATAAGAGTATTAATCCATATCTTAAAACTCTAATATGCAGAATGCTCAATGGGGATTTAAGGATAAGTACAAATTCATCTTCATTGAAGATCTGTATGTGAAATATGTTTTAACATCTACCTAATTCATAATTTTATCCTTGCAATTACTCTGAGGAGTGTGCAAGAAAAGTAACGTATTTGCCTCTAAACAAAACCTAGATCACGCCACCGTTGTGGTTAAATATTGTCCTCTCTGAGATCTGAGCTCTAGGTGGCAGATTAGTTGGCTTTTATAATAGCGGCGACCCTGAATGCACATATATAGAATACATTGTAATTATACATTGAATGCAGGAACATGTTGGGTTTTAATTTATGTGGAAGAGCAAAAATTTAACTAAGGAGGTGAATTGTTTAAAGGCATTTCTCGTTAAAGACGGCAATCACTTGACTGAACTGCCTTCGAGAGTGATTGCTGAAAAATGTCTGTCAACATAAATGAGGAAAACCACAGTTAGGCATATAAAAATCAATAAATGAGTACCCTAAAAGCCTGAATCATTGTCCATCTTCATATCGCTGCGCAGATTTTCTTTCCCGAAAAGACTATGACATTTTGATGAAATTTCAGCTCAATAATTCAACTCGAAACGAACTCACGATTCCAGATGATCGAATCCACAGTCCAAGCCATCTCTCAACCCACATTGGGATCCTGGAAGTTTCTAGTAAAGTTTCAACGTGGATTGTCTATTTGAAGCTCTTACAATGGAATCAAACGATCGCAGTGGAAGGTGGAGAGGGAATGCACTCAAAGCAGCTTCAAAGAGTTCACGATGCGCTGATCCAAAAAGAACCTGAACTGGTAAACACTAGGGGGTCGTGTTTCTCCAAGGCAACGCGAGACCCCTACAGCACGTGCCACCCGAAATAAGATAAACAGCCTTGGGTCGAAACATAGCACCATCCACTATATTCTCTGCACATCACTCTCTCCGATTATTACTTGTTTCTCTCTCTAGACAAACATTTGGGCGGCCAGGAATTCCGTAATCGATAGTTGGATGACTTTTTCCTTTGAAAGGGTAAAGAATTCGATAAAAGTAAGATCTAAACTTTGAATGTATTTTTGAGCGTTGGAAAAGGTTAGTCCCTTGTTCAGTTTTAAGTTGTGAAATTTTTATTTTTGTTTTCAATCATAAATTTTATGTGTTCCATCACAAAAATAAACTGAAATTTGATGCTGATGTAATTCTTAAAATATATAGACGGAACAATATTTGCTATTTCGGCGATTTCCGAGATTAAAAATTTATTCTTAGAAAAGGAGTAGGACAAGCTCTTAAGGAACAGGTAAATTGCCATTCCATGACATTTAATAAGGAAATCGATTTTGTTCTCTTTAAAAAAATAATGCTGTCATTAAAACTAGGGCGATAAAATTATTGAAGTAAGAGAATTCCATTAAAAGTTGTCAATTTTATAGCATTATTTCGCTCTAATAATTTTGAAAATTGCTGATGAGAATCGACAGTGAATGCGTACGACCACATAGAGAAAATGAGAGTTTAGATATGTAACGTGAAAGACTAGCTAAAGTGCGTATGTGATTTTATTGATTTTATTCTCATTTAGCAATACTCACGTTCATCAAAATTTTGCAACATATGTCAATACAAAACTTCCTCGAAATATCAAATGAGATGTAATTGAGTAATAGCTGATGATCCTGATATTAACTGACGAATTGTTACGCAAGACGACTGTTAAAATAAATTTTTAAAGAATGGTGGCCAGGGTAGCAAAAATGGTAAACATCTTCTAGTCAGTTGTTTTGTGAACCGAGTTCCTTTTAAAGTTATTTTATGGATCTCCTGAGAGTAATCTTTTACCTACAAGAGAGAGAGAAAGAGAGAGAGAGAAAGAGAGAGAGAGAGAACTGCAGAACGCCGATATAAACGTATCCTAAAGTTGATTTGATATTGCCACGCTATCAACAACCCTTTATAAAATTCATTTTAACAATCGTATTGGATAACAATTCGCCAGAAGATATCAAACAAATTTTTTACTGACAGTGACTTTTATTCCAAACGTCATAACGAGAATCGTATTGAATCTCGATCAAAACTTAAATAATTAATTTAAATTGCCCTCTAAAAATTTATGTTACTCTAATTAGAATGCGCAGATGCAAAATAACATGTGGCGCATGTTTCCTCTCCTCTTATGCATTGATTCGCGGCTTCGAATCCCGCTACGGGCATGGATTGTGTCTTATTTCTGTTTCTGGAATTCTTGGAGGATTTCAGCCTTTGGTTCGTTATCAGGAAAGAATTACATAGAGGATATAAATAAGTAATTGCGAATGTGGCTTTTGATAGCAGTAGTCCCTATAGAAACCATCTTCAACTGCCTAATTTCATTATTGTTAGTCAGAAAGCCTAAAAATTACAAAAACTTGATAATAACTAACAAAAAACAAAAACACCTGAATGGTGCCCATTCTCTAAGCATTTCGCTATCTTAAGCTTGAATTAGAAGTTACAGTCTGTATATAAAACTCTAAATACATAGCAGCCAAAGCGATACAATTGCTTCATTGGAATGCTTCACTGGATAGCACATAGGCTGTGGGGGAAGATTCCTTGTCATTTGTGGTTTCTTTTCATATTCCAGAGAAACCAAACAGAACAAAATACTCGTATATACAGTAGTATCGTATAGAAATACGATTGCATTTTGACACATCAAAAACAAAAAAAACCCAATTATATAAGCAATTCACTATCTAAAATCATAAGCAAGATTATTAAAAAATAGAATAAAAGACAAGCTGATTGAA
Organism: Rhysida immarginata; assembly: GCA_023313115.1. Taxonomy (NCBI): domain Eukaryota; kingdom Metazoa; phylum Arthropoda; class Chilopoda; order Scolopendromorpha; family Scolopendridae; genus Rhysida; species Rhysida immarginata. The sequence goes on along the minus strand of JAHWFO010003882.1, from coordinate 1,131,340 downwards.
AAATAAAAAGAACTCTTGTTTGCTTTTTTCCACAATAACGTATCCCAAACAAGATTCCATTACGTGCTTTGAGAAACAAAGAAACAGAAGAATCAATATAAAATTATTCAATAAAATTTAAGATAAATTAAATATTCAATAAAATTTAAGATAAATTAAATTTTCTTGTGAAAATGATTGAGACCTCCAATGGCACTTCTTAAATCATTAGTAAGATTATTAAAATAATATGCAGCTGAAAAAAAAAGATCTTTTTTTTCTTCCACACTTTTAATTAACTCCCAATACATGGTATGGTACAATTCGTGCAATCAATATTAAACCAACTTCCCGACAAGTTAGAGAGCTGGAATTTGGTACACATACTCAGTGCCGATAACAATGCATGTTAACGGAAAACTTTTTGAAATGGTTCGCGTTCTAATGGTACTAATTTATTATTACGAATTGCCTAATTTCCACAACAAACAATTCTGACGAAAGATAAATGAATCCGTTTTTTATTGTTGAACATTTAAGCAATGTTGCCGATGGCTTGAAGCACGCGTGCAATCGAGGCCAGCGAGAAACACAAGACCCTGACCAACACCGCCTAAAACAAGGCCTGAGCGTGGAAACGTCGTATATTGTTACATTATCATAAAAAGTCATCTTTAATCGCATTTCTACCAATAATAAGCCCTAAATTATGACCTCGTAGCAATGTAGGACGCTTCCGCGCTCAGGCTTTCTCTTTAGGTGGTGTTTCCCTGACGCGGAAATATCACCAAACGGTCCGACCAACAATCCAACCTTCATTGTTTTCAACAAACAAAAACATACTGATTATTAAAATTCAAGATGGAAACATGAAGGTTACATTGTGACTCGAATTACTATGGTCAGGTGACTTCATCAATAAGATGACGCCCGTAGCCTGCGAAAAAGATAGGCCGCGGTACCGAGAAGTGACCTGACTTCTGTGGTTTGAGAAAAACATTTTCTTTCAAATTTATACGGCAAGAGATATTTCAAAACATATTAAAAGTGTTGTTTGAAAAAATTCCCTTTTCTCGGAAATATTACGTTGCTTGCTTTTTATGAATTTAAAAGCCAAACCAATCGATAATAATACAATTTCCAAATGTTAAGAATTTTAAGCTCAACAAATCTATTATTGACATGGTCAAAACAAGGAAGACCAGAAATCTCTAATAGTCAATTTCTGTAAACGAGAAATACGTTATTGCGAGGAAACATAGCCGTTTCCAGTTATAAAGCAAACAGATAAAATAATATTATATTCTTTTAAAATAAAGTTTCATAAACAAAATAATCAAAGAAATTTCTGTTAAATTTCAAAATCACATACAATCGTATTTCCATTTATTTTAAACGAATATTGCTGTCTGAATAAATGTCGGTGAGAAATAATTATTTATTATTTTAACCAAACAATGGGATTAACAAAATCCAAGCTTAAAATGAATTGGAAAGATTTCTATGTTAAAATCACTACAAAAAAAACTAAAAATTTTCAAGCTTTTCCCTTTTCTTTTAATTATAAATTCTATAAATATACTAATGTTAACCTTTTAATAGTGTGAATCGAGTTTAGAAAATTAGAAAAATATTGTTTTCTGTATGATGATTTTTTTTATTCTAATTAAATTTTAAAAGCATATTAAGACTTAGAATTTAGTAATCTTAGCTGAACATTTTGATCTAACTGAAAATATTGGTACAGAATGATGAAGCGAAGGGATCTTTTATGGTTGAATAGTCCAATAACTTTTGAAAAGGGAAAAGCGAAATGAGATGGAAGAAACGAATATCTATGGAATAATACTTGAACTAGAACGTGTTTTAAGGGGCGAACCTATTTTTTCCCTTTATTCCTCAAATCACGTCCGATCAACCCTCTTTTTTTTGGCCAGTGAACTTTTTCCCTCCGACAGCCGTTGACCTTGCGGAACCATTGCAATAAAGAACGAGTAATTTTTGTCATCATCACTGTCACTCCTGAGAAATGGGAGTGAGCCAGTGGACCTTATTTCCACATGGAAGCGAATTTTTCAGTTTAATTCCACTCCTTAGTACGAACGATTGAATCGAAATATTTCAAACGAGATGAATTATTAATTACCAACTGTGTGTCAGGCGATTGTGCCGCCACAAAAATCTATTGGCCAAAACTGTTGGGGAGATAGAGAAAGAGAGAGGGGGAGGAGGCTTGAATTCTGAATTTAACGGTCTTTTTCTTCCTAATGATATCGTCAACCGTTTTCATGATGAAGTGTTTTATAATAGAGAAGGGTAATGTAAGAGAGGTGGCTTTTTTTTTATTCAGGGTCCTTGAAATAAAGCAGTGAAGGGGGCAACAAGATGAACGAACCTTTCTAGCCCGAGTGGCCAGATGTTGCCGCAATATTTCTCGCTCCCTCTGCCGCCAGAAGTCGCCTTTATCCTCCGTGGGTAGATAATAATCCTGGAATTTTTCTTCCATTTTTTTTTTCAGCCCTTTCCTTTTTTCCCCTCATAAAACCTCTAGTGAAACAAATAAAAACTCCCCCTTAAAAATTCGGGCTTTATATATATATAGTTTCGTTTTAATTTTCTTTCCTCTTTATAGCCACATGTTTCTTTTATAATTTTATTTGGAAAGTTCTCTTGCGCTACTTTATTTGTTTTCTTTTTATTTGCTTCCATTCCATCTGTTTCTTTTTAATTGTGCTCACTTAAACTTAATTTCTTAATTTTCAAATTTCCCACTTATATATTCTTTTATTTTTAATTAAGTTACTAGTAATTTAGTTAAAATAAAAATTAGAAGTTTTGTTTACTTCTAAAATCACTTAATATGATATTTGTTAATAGGGTTCTACATGCCTTTTTTGTCTGTGATCTTAATGAGAGGCTCAATTGCAGTTACACTATATGGACGCATTTAACTGTTTTCGAAAATGTTGCTATGGATGTAACAATTGCTTATAATTTCTGCGTTTAATTAAGTTCCACCGTATTCAAACGGCTATAACACTAAACTTACATGCTGGAATACGTTCATTCTTAACAAAAAAACGATTCAAATGTTAATTGAAAATCCAATATCCTAATTAAAGTATCGATTGCAGGAGCGTATAAATTATATTCTATGAAACTTATCTTCCTTGCTGAAAGTCGGCTAATAAAGGCGTTGCTCGAATGGGTTCATAAAGTTATTAATGGTTATATGGAAAATTCAATATAACTGAATTTTCAACTGATCAAAACTGAGAAATATTCTAAAAATTTCATGAACTTACAAAGATTACTGATTATTATATACAGGGTCTATATTATTAAAGTTCCATTTTGACATGGCCATAAAAAAACTACTGGACCAAAATACTTGGTAATATTAAACAAGAAGGCATGGGAAGTTCATACCCACCAAAAAAAAAATTAGTTCAAAAGGTCACCACCAGCATGGAATGGCGCTCTATGCAATATTCGTATACGAAATTAGACACGAAGACACAGGTTAACAAGTCTTTAATCGTTACTAAAATTAGGTACATGACTAAAATTATTTTTAGTAACGATTAAAGACTTGTTAACCTGTGTCTTCGTGTCTAATTTCGTATACGAATATGGCATAGAGCGCCATTCCATGCTGGTGATGACCTTTTGAACTAATTTTTTTTTTGGTGGGTATGAACTTCACATGCCATCTTGTATAATATTACCAAGTATTATAGCTTTTGGTCCAGTAGTTTTTTTTTTATGGCCATGTCAAAATGGAACTTTAATTATAAAAACCCTGTACTTTACCCAAATCTTTTTTCCTCGTTTTGAATCTTAAAATTAACACATTAAGGACGAGAAGCGGATTTGGTAACTTTCATTTCATGATAAAATCAATATAATGTTTTAAAATAAATTACATAAATAAATTAATATTCAATTTAAAATCTCCATAACTAAAAATAATAAAAAACTATCAATCCTAGTAATAGTAAACCATGCATAAAGTTATATATAAAATATGAAAAAGTGTTAAGAACGGACCTAAGGTTTTTAAATTTTAGATTACCTACTAATACTATTGTGTAAATTTTTAAAAATTTATAAAATAAAATAAGAAACCATTTATGTTTCTTAAGTCTTTCTTATAATTTTACGTTTTATTTTGTAGATAGTTACTGCCACTGTTTTTGATATTTATTTATATTTTTGATATTACTGATACTTCAATAGCCATTGTTATTGAGATTTTAAATTGAAATAAAATTTACTAATTTACTAATTTTATGAAGTTAGAAGGACACTGTAACGAAAACAGCTATGACCGAAAGAGGGCCAGTATTTTGCCATCCGTTTTTTAATAAGTAAGGATAGGCACTTATCGAGCATTGCCTGTTGTTTATCCCTAAGCAATTGCAGCACACGTACGAACTTTATCCGAAAGATGCCGAGCCAGGCATACAAAAATTACACTGAATCAACAATTTTACATATTGAAAATGCTATTAAGGAACATCGTCACCTAATGATTGTTGATTTCATTATTGTGATAAAATCGATGCTTCAAATATTGACTGTCCGAACTCCTATTTAAATAATTTACCGTTTAAATTATATACACATGGTTTCCTATAATGAATGCACGCATTCTAAATGCCATAGTTCTAAATGCTAAAGATGCTGGAATGCTGCACAATTTTTTTTTGGAAATACAAAATTTACTAGTTTATATAAATTCGTGGACACACTTGAGCGGGGTAAATGTATTTAACAACGTCTTACAAATTCGTCAACTGCGGTTTTACCTGAAATTAGAGCATAAGCTTCTGTTGGAAGCACAGAAAACAAACTTCTGTTAATTAGGTTTTTACGCAAAATAAACTTCCAGCAATGTTATGTTACCCTCTGATCTTTAGTTAGGTCAGACGGAGGGCTAGCTTCTACAGATGCGCGCAGGCAAGCAGTGAAGTCGCCACTACACGACATTCGCTAAGGTCCTTTAAACAAGCATCAAGTAATGAAATCTAAGAATCTTGTTATCAAATTATAACCGAAATTTTCCGCATATCTGTTACTCCAAAGTTATACCTAAAATTATTGAATTTGAAACACTCCTAAACTTTAAAAATACAAAAGTCAGAATTATTTTTGACAGTTATTACGGACTTCAGCGGATCATCAAAAAAAGTCTGTTTTAACCGAGGTCCGTATTATCCGAAAATGGGTAAATGTGTGAAAAATGTGCAGTATAAAAAGTAAATGTCTACAAAGAAATATGGAACTTTTATTACCAAGACAGATTGATTTCAAAATACGGTATATCTAAATTGAAAACAGAATGATGGTTCGTTGGTTTATTAGAAATTTTGGCGTCGACTACTAAGGTCATTTTGCGCCGACTACTAAGGTCATTTTGCGCCTTTTACAGAAGTTATAACAGTACGCAGCCCGGGACAAACACAAACATCCATGCCCACGGCGGGATTCGAACCCACGATCAGGCGGACTCGAGTACTTGAAAGCCTACGCGCTAGCTCTCTCGGCCATCTGGCAGACACAAAATGATGGAAAAATTAAGAAATTGACATACACGAAATTATGACAATAGTATGGTTGTGATGGATAAAAGTCTGTCAGTGTAGTTTGTATTTTTTTTCATTCCTTCTTTAACAATAAACTCGTCTGATGCCATGTTCATGGGCGATATCGCTAGATGAGTATGCACAGAAAAATGTCGCAACGCTTCGATCGCCGTGATGGGATCGTTAGTCGATGAAACATATGCAACATCTTGTGCGTCACTTTTGTTGGAATTTTTATCGTTTTTAGATTTGCGACCCCATGCTTTCTACCTCAAACTGTTTATAGTACTTTTCTTCCATGCATGAAAAATAAACTAGCAGATTCAGCCAATCAACAAGGTTGAATTCAATTCATCCGTGAGAGATAGTCCGTTTTAACCAGGGTGTTCGAGGCTCAGCAGACTAAATATATGGTCCGTATTAATCGGAGGTCCGTTTTAAGCGAGTCCTTATTATCTATTAGCTGTAGTATTGAAAATACAAGCTTTTCGGCCAGGCCAAAAAATTTACTCCGTTTTAACCGAAAGTCCTTATTATCAGAGGCCTTGCTAAAGAAGTTCTATTGTACCTGGTTAGGGCTTAGACAAAATTTTTTGGGCTTTATACATATATTTCCCCTTGCGTTTATTATTCTTTTTGCCTACTGCCTGTTCTCGTGCCTTATAATGTAATTCAAAATGTTTTGTAATGAATACCATCCTACTATGATGGTTCTACAATTAAAACAACTGACGTCTACAAAATAAAGAAACAAAGATTTTTATGAAAATTTTCTAAAAATAAGCCTAAAATTATGATCATAAAACTTATAAATGTGTTATTCAGCACCCTCCAGGTCGCAAATAATACTGCGAAGTTTAAAGGAAGCAAGTTTGGTTTAACCTTTCAATTCACATTAACGGACACAGATAATTTAGTTATTATTTTGGAAACACGATGGCATACATTCTATATCCGGAATAGAAAAATTATATTATTTAGCTATATTTTTTAACTTCTATTGTAATTCACATTCAAATTGGGACTCCTATTACTAACTTTTTTACACTAAATTTAAAATGTAATTCATGAAAAAGGATTTTCATTTCAGAAATCGGAGGGCCTGTTTTAAAATTCTCTCTGCATTTATGTACAGTCGTCTTATATCGACCACATGCTCATCCTCTATAGTTTTCGACGAAACTGATGCTCGTTTATGCGTAAGCTTCTGTCAATCTAATCTAAGCCTAGTATTAACATTGCTGATTACAATGCAGAACGAAAACAGAAACTAGTGAAAGTAGTTATCTTTGGATGATAAATTAGTATTGATAATAATCTGGAACAGTATGAAATAAGCATGATCTTCAACGTCAATGTCTCTGAGGTGATTGTATCTTTGAGCGAAACAAACGAGGAGAGGAAAAGCGAAGAAAAAAAAATAAAAGTTAGCCATCAATAATGTACATTATGCACGCCATAGGAGAATACGGCTGTGGTCGCGTTTTTTTATGGTGAAGAAAACATGTCCATTAATTTTTAATTTTATATGTCAAATAATGTTTTTTACTTTTTTATTTCTTTTTTCGAGAAGATGATTAAATATGAATTATATTAAATTTTCATGTTACCAACATTTAAAGAGAAGGCGAGTCATAAAAATTCAGAACGATCAATCGATGGCGGCAGAGTGTAATAAATTAGTCAATTAAATAAATCGTGGAAAAAAGGCATCGATTAAAAAGAATGAAATGCAAAAATGTGTATACACCGAATGAGTAAATTAGCTCTTCATTATGAGCGAGTCAATCCTGATAGAGTCATTAGAATTGTCTCTGTGTACAAACGGGAATAATTGCCATGGAAACAAAGTACAATTTTCATGCTCGATTTTGGTCATAAATTCAAGTTATCGTGTGTGTATACGATGCAAAATGAGTTCATAAATTTGATAATAACTATATGTTTATGTTAACTGCTGTTCCGAATCTAACGAAACCTTTTAATAATCATTATTTCGTTATTTAAGGTACATATACCTTTTAGATGGGTTCTAACGATTTTTAATTTCACGTAAAAAATGTAAATGAGGATCGATCGAATTGTTTTCAATAGCAATTGAAAATGGTGATGCCTTGCAATTAAAATTCTGATATTAATAAGTTTACCTAATGGTTATTGGATCATAATGAACTAAATATGAGCACGGACATTCTATTTGCACGATAATTGGTATTTTGATCGACAAACAAACCTAATTAACAAACGACAAACTTAAATTCAAAATGTATTCGATTATGTTAATTGAATTTCATTTTATTGTTTTAACTTTTTTAAATTTCCATATATACTTAAGTCAACATCGAAATAAAAACTCAATAAGAATGGATTTTGCCAAGTTGGAAATTGTTACATGTGATATCTTAAGATATGCTAACGTAATAAAAAGGGTAATTTTATTGAAAAATGTATCTCGATATTATGTTCAATTATTTATAAAAGCAATCACGGAAGAAGTATTGGTAGAATTAAATAAATAAAATTTTAATCATATATATCTAAACACCTCTTTAGGTTTTAAAGCTGGACATGTTGGTTTTTATATTAGAAATAAATTTCTTAATTGATCCCAGCTTGTATATTTTTTGTTGTAATCTATTATACAGTATCATATTTCCAAATAATCTAATCTACAACCTTCTTGCTTATGGAATTATGTCTGAGTAATCTCAGTATACAGGATGTTTCTAAATGGAAGGACAATAAGTACCTAGCTTGATCCTTTGCATGATGGTAAACTTAAATGTAACATAAATCAACTTAAAGAACAAACAAATACATCATGAAACCATTTTTGTTGGGGTCTAGGTTCACAGCTGAGCACCCCCCCCCCCTCAGGGGGCGAAAATTGTAATGAAGTAAGTTTGCTGAAAAACTGGCGAAAACGTCAACTCTTTTTGATTTCAACTCTGGTAGCAAAAATTTTCTATATGGCAAGATTTTCAAATAAACGGTTTTGCTTTACTTGCGGTCATAGTTCCCTCTAAGCACTTTAAAAGATTCGCGGTATAAAATCAACGTGGGCAAAATAATTCAAACAAAATAAATACTTCACAAAATAAATAATTCAAACAAAATAATTCAAAATAAATTTTTGGAATATTTTTACTATTACAAACACGCATCTATTTGAAAAAAGAAAGCAAATGGCTTTCTTAACTTTGTTTATTTTTTTTCCTTCTGTCTTTCATAGAAATCCATTCTTTATAAACTTCATCTGTGTTCACTCTTCCGCCATTAGGTCAATCCAGGTGTTTCGTTATTTCGCTTTTATAGTATTCATCATGTTTCTTTTTCTTTCATTAAATTCTGATAGAGTATTTTTTTCATTTGTAAAATTCAAACCAAATAAATACTTCACTGCTACTTTCACGTAGCCAACGAAAAACACAGGCCTCGGCACTGAAAAGTTATCTGATCAAAATAACTCTAACAACAATCCAAGCTTCATTGTTTCCAACCTTCATTGTTTCCAACTGCACATGCGCAGTTTAAAAGGATCTACACTGAACGACCAATTTATTAGACACGCCGCTAATAGCGTGTTGCGCCAACTTTAGCAGGCGAGAACTGCTGAATACGTGCTGGCATGGATTCAACAAGGTGTTTAAACCGTTGCGGAGGAATAGCATCCCAGGCTGACATCACAGCGTCCCGTAATTGATGCATGTTGGACGGTAGTGTGGGAAGGCGTCGGATGGTTCTCTCCACCTCATCCCCTAAATCCTCGATCGGATTGAGATCGGGCGACCGAGCTGGCCACTGAAACAGGTGGAAGTCCGCGTCATGTTCCTCGAATTAGTCCAAGACCATTCGAGCACGGTGACAGGGAGCATTGTCCTGCTGAAACTGTCCGTCACCACCAGGGAACACAGTCATCATGAACGGGTGCAACTGATCGGCAACAATGTTCAGGTAGTGTGTCGCATTCAGGTATATGTCTACGGATATCAGGGGACCCAGTGTGTCCCAAGAGAAGACACTCCAGACCAGTATTCCTCCTCCACCCGCCTGTACGGTTGTCTGTTGACAGGATGGGTCCGCATGATGAAGTAGAAGCCGCGATTCGTCGGACCAGGCAACCTTCTTCCACTCATCCAGTGTCCAGTGGCGAAGCCTGTGTGCCCATAGCATGCGCGCTTTCCTATTTTGCGGTGACAGCGACGGTACCCGTACCGGCCGCCTGTTGTTAAACCCAGTTGGGTGCAAGGTGTGCCACACCTGTGCTCCGAAATGGGTTGGGATGCTCCCTCATTGAATTGCGCTGCAATTTGTTGGGCTGTTCCCGTCCTGTTGCTGTGGATGATTCGTGCCAGTCGCCGTCGGCCTGATTCATCCACGGCCCTGTTTCGTCCAGAGTTGTGTTAGTCCAGAAATGAATTTTAACAGACATACGAAGAAGGATCGAAAAGTAACGCACAATAATTTTTTCTGGAATACTATTTATGGTCAGGACGTTTCAAGTTAGCATATTGGTAGTTTGAATCGTTCCTACAGATAGCAATAGCTTCATCAGGGGGTCTCCCTAGCAGAAGGACTGATAACTACTGAGCAAAGATGGAGCGTTTGCTAGCATTGTCAACTCGCGAAGAAGAGCGAAGTTTACTTTGTTTTTTGTGAGCCAAACGAAAAAATGCGAGTGAAATCCTCAGGGAAATGTTGGAGGTCTACAGTGCTGATTGTCTGGACCGTAGCAACATTTCCAGGTGATGTAGATTCTTGAGGAATTTGGCTGGGAGATGCTCAAACATCCTCCCTATAGTCACACCTCACACCATCTGACTATCACGTCTTCAGACCAACGCTTTGGTTCGGATGAAGAGGTAACATTAGCCATGCGCATCTGGCTATACAACCAGAGAACGGAGTTTTATGTAAGAGGGTATAGAATATGATGCCACGTTGGGAGAAATGTGTCGAGCGACTTCGTGCTTATGTTGAAAAATAAGTAAAACTACAGCTTTCTTGAGCATTGAGTCATTCTTGCTTATTATTAAAAATGTTGCCACAAAAATTGTTGTGCTTTACTTTTTGATCCTCCCTCGTATCTTAAGAAATTCATGCAGTTTCTGTACGCTATCAATGCGGGATGACATGAATTCTCATATTTGTAGACCAACAAAATTCTTGATTTTTGGCTTTTCTCAAAGAGGGAAGTAAGTTTTTAAAAAGGAGAAAGCATTCAGCATTTCGTCCACCGTCTTTACGAAGTTATTCGTTAAATCTTAGCTTGATATGGGATGTACGACTTTTGAGGAAATAGTATACAACTGGCGCATAAGCAAACTTTCTTGCCTGAAGTTAGGGCCTTTTTTATAACTGTTCCTTTTGATATAGTGATCAAAGGAATTTCAGGTTCTTACAAACGTTTCATGCGTGTTTCTCTTAAGTACTTTGTTCAGCAAAAGTTTTATTGTATTCCCTAACTTACATGATCGTAAATATATCCTCCAATATATATTCGCCTCAAAAAAACATAAAATATTCAACATTTATCATTAAAAAAAAGCCGTCGTTTACTAGTGCATTCATAAAAGATTCAACGTTTCAAATAAATATCACCTAATAAATGTTTCATATACAAAATGTTAAGCTGAAATCACAGAATTTGCTAGAACTTGTTATTTCATCTTAAAGCTCCTAAATTAAATCTTAAAAGATAAATGGAGACATTATGTAATACCGACCAATGCCATGTAAGCAATTTAGTGAGCAGCGGAAAGCGTTAATAAAATTATACACTAAGAAAACAAAATCCTTTAACTTTTCACTTCACGCTAAGGTTCTTTTAAAAATTTTATTTTCCTTCACAAGTGAAATAAATTCTTTTTACAAGCGCGACTGCTTTGCATTTATGCTCTGCGCGTATCGCCTAGAAATTGTCTTTTATCTCGCCAAGGAGAACGACAGGCTGTCTTAGGTGCAGCATGGAAGGGAGAGAGGGAAGGAGGAAGGAAGGAAAGAGAGCCTGACACTGTTATTTAAGGAACTTAGATGAAGATAAGTGAAATTTGTTTCTGTCCTGCGAATATGTTTATGTTGACCCGAGCGATCTTTCATCTTAGCAGCAAAAGCTGGGGCTACAACACCCTCCCGCACTCCGAGCGCGGCGGCGTTTTAAGTTGATGTTTGAGGGGTCTGGCCGGCATCACACCCATGCACATGGTAAAGCCAGATTAATTGTTAGGCTTAAAGGTAAATTCATTATACGACAGATTACGTTGGAAGCGGGAGACAATCAAGAGCCTCTTCCGCTTTTATGAATAGGGCAATTTAGAAATTAAATTTGCTTTAATAAACCTTTCGCCCCCTTAAAGCTGGCGTCTGTCTGAACATTTTCCTTGCCTCCCTCACTTGTCTTTCATTTGCTATTAATAGAAATGTCCGTCAGCTTCACTCGTGATTAATGTTTATATAATTCCAGGTGAAATATAAGACTTATAAGATTAGAAATCTCCCCCAAAATTTAATTCTTTTTCAAAATCTAATTTATTTTAATGAAGAGAAACCTTTGAAATAAGACTTGGATTAGGGATTTATACTTTATCAAACATAAAACCGAAGGCACTATATTTATATCGGATAGCAAATGTTGTTTGATTTCTTGATATATGTTGCAGTCTCTTGTGAATCTCCAATTCGCATTTCAATCTATCACTGAGAAATAGCGGTCGCCAACCTTTACTGGCTCGGTGCCAAGTAATGTTAAGTTTACGGAGAAAAATGGCTCACAGAGGAAAAAAAATTACAATTTTTTAAAGCTTAATAAATGTGCATTGTAATATAACCAAAAAATTTAAAGATTAATCGAATTAATTCTTTGTACGCAACATTTTTATAAACCAGAATCTCAGTCAGAATGGTTCAACATTTTTAAGAAAATCTAATATGTCAATATATTTGTAGTAACGCAAATTATGTCGAGATCAGTCGTTCTCAAACTTTTCATATATTCATACCTTCAAGTTTCAAAAATTTCAGTGCCTTGTATCCATAGGTTATATCCTGAAAATGCTTACAGGCGAAATGCATTGAAAAAAAAAATTAAAAATTACTGAAATTACAGTTTGGCATTATTCAATGCCTTAATTTGTATAATAATATGACCAGTAGTCACAAACCACCGATTGAAAAGTACTGATCAAGAGTAAGCTAATTAGTTAAGAAACACAGAAAAGCACCAATGTTGAACAGATAATATCACCGTAAAAACACATCTTAGTGAAAGCATAAATAAGATTATAAATACGATTTAAAATACATTTTCTCTTTAGATTTAATACATGAAACCGTTTTCAATCTCTAACTTCATACAACTGAAAGATTAAACAAGCGAATGTACTGAACGTCATTCATGAATGAGGAGATTAAAAAAGTCAACAATTAATAACGTTCCCAATCAAAAAATCAATACAAAATCACAGCGTTGGCTTGCGATTTGTTTAATTTACTCCCATGTTCTATTCAATTTCCCCTCCTCTTTTTTGTCGATGGATTTTTCGGGATGAACGATTTTTTTAAGAGCAGAATGTCTTGTACCCGAACACAACTAGAAGACCGCAATTTTTTTCCTCCTATTCGATTATATTTAATTAATTAATGCGCTACGATAAACATCTACCGGCAAATAAGTAGGCATCATGTTCAAACGAAGAATTTTTAATGGAAAATGTTTCTTAAGGGCAGTTTTTTTTTCTGATTCCTGAAAGGTTTCGATCCAGTGGTTGGATTGAATAAGTGCTTTATAGTAAATGATAGAGAATCTTCTAAATTGGTACTTCAAAAATTTATGTTGGAATATATTAATAGAATGACTTAAGATTCTTGAACTTCGAAGAGATATGAAATTAAATTACTCGCACTCAAAATAATGAAGTCAGTTTTTACTTTCTTTTAATAGAGAGTTTGTTGAATCTCGACGTTTTAGACTTTCCTAAATCCGAAAAACACATTTTTGGAATTAAGTCTGTTCCTATGTGTATGTACAGTATAACTCAAAAATGCATTGAGCTAGATGGATGAAATTCGGTATTTACTCCTTACACCAAAAATGAAAGACCAATTCAATTTTCTTTTTAGAAATAGGACTTTAAATAAAGGTAAACAAATGAAATTTAATATAAGCATCTATAATGATGAAAGACAATTATACATCAAATTTCACCCCAATCGCACAAGAAAAAGGGGTACTTCATCTGATTGGTTTGGTTTGTTTGGTATTAACGTCCTTTTTCAACTGCCATGGTCATTTCAGGATGGCGTTATAGGGGCCGCAAATTTTACCTCGCAAGGGTTCTTTAGCTTGCAGCCGGCAAACAACTAGACTGGACCAACGGCTTTACTTCCCTTCCGAAGGAAGTGCGTAATCTCAGGATTTTCCGAAAGAATCCTCGTTGTCCTCGGCTGGAGGTCGAGCCCGCGTCCTCGGGTATCAGAGGCGATCACGCAACTACTGAGCCACCGAGGCCGATGTACTTCATCTGAACACTTATTTAAAATGTACCGGGAGCATCCGTATCAGGCTTTTTTTTCGTAAGTTCGACGTCCAAGAGCTTTGGGGAGAAAATTCACATGACTAAAGACTATGCAACAAATTTAATGGTGAATGGCCCAGTTTTCGGACATAGCTGGAATTGGGCGCACCCGGGGTCCGCCCGAAAACCTTAAATGGGAACTTAGGTCGAATAGGGTGTCGTTTGATAGATCTTGGAAAAAGGAACAACTTTTGTAGGAAACACTTTTTTGACAATCGGCTTCCATCACGAAATAAACGACACTTTCAGGTCACGAATTTGCAATTTACCCTTTGATGTTTCTTTAAAGCATTTTCACGTCAAGTGTTTATTTCTGCTGAATATTTGGTTTGTAAAACACATAGAACAATCTTTTTGACCCCGCAATATAAGTGATATTATGTGTGAGTATACGCGAAAATCTAGAGGAGAACACTCACGATTTTCAACGATTTTCAAAAACATCGTTACTGGATTTGCGAAGTCAGTTTTTCTGTTACCATTTTTTTTCGAATTTTTGATTTTGACTTCAGATTCGGATAGTGCATCAAAAAGTAAAATAAGAATGTCTCTAAGACTGACCCTCCATCTCTTTGCCTTCATCGATAAAATTGAGTTTACAATATGAAAGTTATGGAATTCACAAATTAATTGAAAGTATTCGTAACAATAAAACAATTTGAATAAACAATTTGATTGTTGCGAAGCGAAGACTATCCATAAAATTCGAAGCTCAGTATTTATTGATTAACATCGTTCTGGCAATGCAGTAACACGCATTCTGAACTTGTTTTTATTTAATTCTTTTCAGAAATAGTTTTTCTCCGAAATTAATCCGTACCAACATCTAAACCATGGCTTGATGGAGATTTTATAAAATTAATTAATGCATTAAATTATACATACAGGTAGTTAAATGCATATGCATATGTACGCTCACTGAAAGCGTCCATCTAAAATTCTCTGTGAAAATTATTGAATGTTTTGACTTGAAAACGTCCATTATTCATAACCAAGAAAGCTTTCGTCAACTGATATATTTTTTTTCCCGGAACAGATGTTCGAAACCAAATTGTTCGAATATCAGTGCATTCGAAAATTGAGATTTCACCGTATAATGTGTCATATTAGAAAATGGTTTAAAGGCCATACTTTCCTTATTATTCATCCGAATTTATTAGTAACAAATGGTATATCTGAAGAAAACATGAGAGTTTATCCTCATAATTCGTTACACTTCTATAAGACCAATGCATAATACAGTTCACGCCAAGTATTGGTCAACATTTGTGGTGCGATATATTGAAATTTTTATTTTAAGAAAGAATACATGTTTATTTTATTGCGATCTTCTAAAATAAATTCAAGAATTCTGCTTGTGTCTCATTTGTGTTATAAATTCTTGAATTCTTTGCCTTTAGGTAGTATCACTTGGATCCGTGTTCCAATAATAAGAGTATTCCAGCTGTTAGGCGCTTGAATTATAACCCTTAGTTAATTTTTATTAGTTAAAAATCGGAAATTAAAATTTTCAATACCCTTTATCATACAAAATTCGATGAATTCTACCGCTGTAAATGGAACTTTCCATCGTCTTTAGGCTTGTTTGCTTCTTTTCCTTTTTTGTTGATAATACACTCCCAAATTTCTTATTTTCGTTTATTGTCCTATAGAAAAAGATATAGTTTCTTTGAGAGTCGACCATCCTTAAAATTGTACGTATTCGAGGTAAAACATTTTTTTCTGCTCGGTTAGATACTTAAAAACCTAGCATCGCAAAAGCGCTATAAAATTTTGTTGACAAGAAAAATGCGAATAGAGAAAAATCATAAAAAAACTATTTCTTCTCTCGTTTTATATTTGAAGTTTTGCAGGATTCTGTTATTTGAAGCCAGCCACCAAGCATTCGTTGTGCAAACAAATAAGACCATTAGCGTTCCTTGTCGAAGTGAGTGATAAACCCTTTAACCAGAGATTGCAGTTTCAATGATGTTTACAAATGTTATTACAATTTTATTTCGGAAGGGATGTTGCTTCCTTCTTCTGTACTTTCAAATGTGAACTGCTCAGTATTCCTTAAAGCTTACCGAAATTTCGAAGGGAAAAACTTCTTATTCACGGTTTGTTATGTTTGCAGCTGTTTCACGAAATGCCTTTCGGAAACTTTAAGGGAAAACGTTTTTTTTATTATTAGCTTTTTGGAAATTATTTAAATTTTTTAAAAATTAAGAAATTGTACATTGAATTTTGTTTTTGGTACTGAAATATTGTTTATTAATGATAATAACCATATCTGAACTTTTGTTTACTACGCCTCAAAGATGTGAAGTACTTCAGCTTTAACTCGAAAGGAGGTTAAGGAAAGAAAACGGGAGAAAAAAAAATCTAAGTTGATCTTCGCAAATGCTGTATTTCGACGACTTCCACGGTGGAAGGAAGAGGTTTTCTTTTTTTATTTTGCTCAGTGTGGAGACGGAGGAAGACTATTAATAGCGTTGCCTCGCTTCCCTTGAGGTCTACGTCATTTTCGGCGCAGCCAAGTAATCTGTGCTCATCCGTTCGTTAAGAAATGCTTTCCCACGAAGCTTTTGCAATATCAGAATTTATTCTTGTTTGGATTTTTTCCACCAAAACCATATGAACTTCTCTCGTGAACATTTCGAATTGCATTAACCCATTTTAATTTCCTCTTTAATTCCTTGTGGCTCGTAGTAAAAGGGTTCAGACTTCAGAATTATCATTAATGCATTTGGAATCGTTTCTCTCGGAAATCTGATCTAAATACTCAGAAATTTGACGAAAATATTTTCGTTATAGATTTTGAGCCTATAAAAAAGAATACGATTTTCTTAAGAAGACAGTCGATTATCAGCTTTAGCACCGCTTATTTTTTCGCCATAAATAAAATTCGGTATTATTATTAAAACAAATTAAAATGTAATTTTTTGTAGGTTACTTTTCCGTCGCTATTCTTATTAAGATTTAATCAATTTGCAATCGATTTTCAGTTGAAATGAATGCTGATTTTTCATTTAGAATGAATATGTAATTCCTTAGACTTAAAGGGAAAAAATTATGTGTTTGAACTTTTTGAACCATGTTTTTGTTTCAGTAAAAATGAAACCAGAACCTTTCAAACACGTATTCGGCACTTCATGTCTTGTTTTTACTTGTGGCTTGCAGGCTTATCCTTTCTTCTAAAACTTTGAATAAGAAAAGTTCATCTTTATTATATTTGCATTTGTTATAAATTAAAATAATTTATTTGATTTTTAATATATTTATAATTAGATGGATAGTTATTATTAGGAAATGCATTACAGTATTAATTAAATGGAATAATGTTGCTATTAGTCTTTTTTAATTAGAAGGACAGATGCAATTAGTCTAATACATTTATCAATTAAGTAGATATGTGTTACGTATATTATTTATTTAATTAATTATTGGTAGTATGTTTCGATGCCCTAAACTCGCCTTCATATTTTATTAGGAGTCACTCCATTGTACAATTCTCCTACTAATGCATAATATTTATAATATCGGGATTTAATTTAAATAGCCCTGTAGGGTATACACTACGTATTTTATTCATTGTATTAATGTAGTTCAGCTTTTTTAAAATATAATTTGGTTATATTTTTAAATCAAATTTCAAAGTCTAATCACTAACGGGAAAAACGCAAGACCCATTGATGATCAATCTGTTCAATAACATTGGGCATTTCCATACGCGCTTTTTTTTTTTAAAGAAAATTATTTTTATTCAATTTCACACAGTCTAGAGAAGTTTAATACGTATTCCTTCAGAATATATAGGCTATAGTTCAGTATACTGATTTTGAAAATTTATTGCTAGTTTCACTTTGTTATGGAATGGTTCCTCGCTTCTTTACACGGGAACTCCATGGAATGGTTCTTTGCTTCTTTAGAAATCCATTTAAAATAAGCAACTTAGAGTTACCAAGCAGAAAAATACCGAATTTATTTAGCTGAATAGGTGCAGAACACATTCAAAGTCTAATTATTATAACAGATGGATTGGAACGCCATATGTTCTGCTTTCTAAAACTTAGATTCTTTAATTTTATTATTTAATTTTAACTCAGAATATATGAGAATGCGAAGAAAAGTCAACATGTTCAGCATGGGAATTCATATTAAGCGAAGAGAGAGTATTCTACTTGATTAGCATACACATTAAAATTATGTTATATGGGTTATGAAAATGAAATTGCAATAGTGTTAGCACCATATGGCGCCATGTTCAATTTCTAATCGGATTTTCAGGCTTTTATTGTATAAATTTAGAAAGTTGATGGTGTTGATACCGATAACGATTGTAGATTATAGAAAGGATTTTTAGAATTGATGTAAAATAATAATACAAATGGTATAATGCCAAAAACTGTGGACAAATGGTAGCAACAAACTAAAAAAGAAGAGGACAGTGTCTTCGAAATGTTGATCCGTGGCTCCAGATTAAAAATCTCATTTGTGGAACTGTGGTTTTTGTTCTTATTAATTTGTTACTATATATTTCAATTTTAAATTATTATTTTTAAAGTAATGAAATGTTCATTTATAATAAGCACGAAAATGATTGCGTACTTATTTGTAATTAATGAAATAGCTTATGGTCTTTTATGTTATCATTGAACTAATTCATTGACGTTATTAGTAAAAAATATAGGAAGTGAGATTGAATTTTAAATTACATGGCAAATTCCCATAAACATTTATAACTTTTTGTTGGTAATGCTTAATTTAAGGCGATTGAATAGAAAGCGAGTCCATATCATTTTAAGATTCTGATAAGAATAATGCTTAAAAACCATTAAATTTCATTTTAAAATAATATTCACTTACATTCCCCTTAGGAGTCAAATGGGACTCTGTATTTTATTATTTTTGAAAAAGAAAATCTTCCCCCTAATCCTGTTTTACACAATCTATTTCCACCCGGACTCCCTCTCTCCCTCTCGTTTGATTTATTGAATGTGATGTAATGGGAAGTGGTTAGAATAGAGTGATGTGCTGCTCCTATTGCCTCGTATCACTGCTGAATCAGACCTTTCGACTTTTCCTTCAATTGCACCGATTGCCACCTGTTGCAAGAGGTAATCTCAGGAGATGAGGTAGAGAGACCCCCGGTCACTGGTACCTGCTGATAACATATATATGGAGGATTATGTCACTGCTTCACCGACTGCCACCTGCCATTTGCCCGTAACTGAGAACTCATTTTACGGGCGGATCCCAAAGCTCTTTTGGAATTGGTCAGGACGAATTTACCCCCATTGGTTATAGTAGGGAGGGGAGAGAGAGAGAGAGGGAGAGGAAAAAATTCGTTCTCTAGAAGGAAAATAGCGTAGTATTGATCCGATAGGAAGTCAATTGTATTTTCTTTTTTTATTAGATCGTGTAGAGATGATGGACTCTAAATGGCCTGTACCTCTAGCAAACCAGTTGATGAAACCTAAGCGTAATTTTCCTCCATCATCTTCGGTGCTCGATTTTTTTCCATTACACTATCATTTAATAAAATTTTCCGGTCTCTCCTCTTTTAAAATGGTATTATTTGCTGTGACTAAATTGCGTATGGTCCTAATTTATTATAATGCTTTTTAAATAAAAGATAAAAATATATTAATTTAACTGTAATAATTTAAAAATTCGCTGTAAATATTAAAGGGCATTAACTGTTTATAGACCGTATCAAAAAATCTGCTACACGGAAATAATCTACTAGCATTAATTGACAACAGTGATCACAGACGGCAATTGATTATGATCCTGAATCGTAACAGTCAGCCGAAGAAATACACAGAAGCAAATTATTTGTCTTTCAAAGATGGGAGGGCCAGGGTTTGGCAAAAATAGCATGAGACCGCGGGTATGTGAAAGTTATTCAGGCATTTAGTGGAAATGCAGAATTTTTCAAGAAATGTATACACACTTTATACGATGTTATTTATACATTTTTCCATAACAGCAAAATCGAAAGCTTACATCCCAAGATTATTACATTGAATGAAGAGAAACCCGATAGAAAAAGACCACACTTTTACCTAGATGTAGGAGATTACTTGATAAGAATTTGCTAGGGAAATGGATAGGAACAAATGTTCGCCGTATTCAAAAGTATGATAATCACTTTGAACACCTGCTGCAATTGTAGAAGACTAAGAGGAATTATCCTCACCCCTTGGTATCTGTATAAATTTAGTATAGAAGAAATTTTTTCCTTCTCCTGAAGTAGGTATAAATTTTTTGAAACACTCTGTATAAGGAGAGAGAACATTTTCATAGTGCTCTTCATATTTGTAGAGCGATCCTCAAGAGTACAGTTTAACTCCATACATGGCTATATTTACCTTCCTGGGATTAACAATCTGTGAATCATTAGTGAGTTTACGTTCATATCGTGGCCTGCACATTAGATTTCATTCTTGCAGAACATTCTTAGGACGAGCTGTTGGCAGCAAGACTTCACCGTCGTCGAATCGATGGGAGTTATGTGATGTACATGTCTTGGCGTGGAGTCCACTTTCAGTAGAATCTTTCCTGCACGTTGTGGTGTCAACGCCTCGACGCTTTCAAGCTAAAGAGGTTGAAGAAGGAGGAGATAGTGGATTGTTCCTATTAAGTCAGTCTTGTTCATCTTTTATTTTAAGAGTGTACATACAAGATGTTATAATTAAACTCTATTTAACCCACTCTAGAAAGGCCGTGAGAACACCGCGAGTTGGGCGCCTGAAGGCATTTTCACGTTCTCTTTATTTGGTCCACAACATCTCTTATACGAGACATAAGCTCATCTCGTGCATAGATCTCACACTTTAAGCAGAATTCCAAGAGAGATAATTCGGGTGATCTTGGTGGCAATTAATTGTTCCACCGCGACCAATCCAGCTAACTGTTCTGCCACAGTTAAGTTATTTACTTTCAATTATTGAATATTTAACCAATGGCTATATGTCAGAGACCATTTTAGACGACTATATGTTATAATAACCCATTCAATATCTTCACGAAATATTCATCTTTTCTCCCTGGAATCAAACTCGGAAGGAATAATGTCCAAAACATGAGCCTCAAGATTTACATGGGTCATCGCCTCCATTACTGAAATACAGAGTTTATTGGGGGAATGGTGACATATGTACCTATCTGAAGAGAAGCATATCAAGAGAGGTATCGGGCATACGCATGATGCTTCGTGCAGCTGTGCAGCATTGTATCCTACGCTTTCAGACTTCACCTGGACATTGATGGGTGTCAATTTGATGGGTGTCAATTTGAGCACATTGTATAGTCGTTTTATACCCTGTATAATAGAGGTAAAGAGACTTTTGTATAAGAGTCGTTACTCTTTAAGTGCGAGTTTTATACGATATCTTAGTTATTTCAGATGTATAATTTATATATCGAAATAAACATACAAATAATTGATATTTTTTGAGATTTTTTTTTCATGCGCGCTAAAAAATATTTATGCGTTATTCGCAGTCACAAATACATCAAAAAAGCAGCTAAATTCCTTCGCAAAATAAGATTTAAATGTTCAATATATTACTTTTCTTGCAAGGAAAGATGATTCCAGACGGAAAACAAAACCACGCCTTTAAATTCGTTCTTCAACTTTCATGAAATATTAGAAGCTTTAAGGAATAAATTTGACAGATGGAAAAAAGGGGGGAAAGGAGAAGAAAAAAATTGCTGCAGCAGGAGAGAGAGAGTAGAGAAAAAAAAAGACAAAAGAAATAGAAACGCACCCAGATGCAAGAAAGAAAAATAAAGGAAGGAGAAAGAGAACGGGAAGAGAGAGAGAAGTAGTCAAATGAAGCAGAATCGTAGAAGTTACGACTGCTGGTAAATGGAATAGATGAGAATTTCCTTGTGATGCTGGTTTCTTCTTTTTTTTCCCTTTTGCATGGAATTATGATTATTATTCATGAATTCTCGGCATGGAGATTCGTTCCGAAGAAAAAGCGTCGTTCTCGTAATATTGTAAAACAAGCATGCCTCCCTTTAATATTCACTTTAAGCTCAAAACAATTATTTGCCAAATGTCATGAGCAGCCGACATTACTGTATTTGTGGCTTGGCAATTTCTGTGTGAAAGGGCCCTTTCGGTCATCGCTCTATATCTGGTATTATTAATAGGGCTTCACATGTTTCTCGGTTTAGCCTCAATAGCAGGAGGTAGGGAAATTTACGAGGCACACGATGATCTATTATCTTCATTTAATACCACAAACAACTAATTTAAAAAGGATTTTCTAATCTCCAAATGTATCATCAATTGGCCGGAACTGCAAATATTTCACTCACCTTATTCTCTATTAATTTTGCAAAGATTTCGAGAATCGGATGTAAAATTTTCTCCTGATTATTTAACTCTTTTTTTTCCTTTTCTGTTCCTTGAAACAAATTTGCGAATTTGGGTTACGCTCATGGCCTCTGTGATTTTAACGAAGTTTTGGGTTATGTAGGACGGCTCAACATCTTTTCGTCGGATTAAATTTGAACAATTTATGAAGGAGAAGAAGGCTGTTAACAAAAACATAACTTTACATGGTTTTGTTTTGAAAGTTTCATCTTCCAATAAATATTTCAACTTAATCTTACTAATGGCTTTCAAAATGTCTAAAGTAGAACTCGAATTTGAATAATATGCAAATATTCAACGTCTTTATCAATAATGTTCAACGCGGAAATAATCTACTTAAGTCTATTTTATTTTTGCACTCGGATCTGTACACATTTATTTCAAAAATCCGATTGCGTTTTGTCTCAAATGCAATTTGCTTTATGGAATTCGTCCTGAGAAATTTCTATTAAAATAACCCAAGAAATTTACTTAAATATTTATTGACTTACACGATAATGTAATTTAAATAGAGTAACCACATTTTCAGAAATTTAGTCGTTCTATTCTCAGTTCTACTAAACATTTCAGACACAATAGCATTCAATGTGACATTCTGATTGAAGAACATTTTAATTCGTTGCCATTCACACATGCATGCCATACGTAAAACGTACGTAAAAACTGAAGGAAGTTAAAATTTTTATCCCGTTCTACAATTACATTGAATGTCCTTTTGGATGTCTTCTTTCTTCATGAACGTTGATGTGTAATGAAGATTCCTGCAGTTCAAGAATGGAGAAAGTGATGGCACATTTCCTTCAGGGTCTAATTGGGCATGACTTAGGCCCCGCTAAAAGTCGATCTCATTTGAAAGGGGAGTTTTAAGACTCTCATTTCGCATTCTTATGCATGTATATCAAGACTACCTCGTTTTTCAAAATCTTTACCGTTTATCGGCTATAGTCATAAAGTAGTTAGTTACTGCTTATCTTTTTTGTCAATAATATCCCGTTGTGTTTTAATAATGATTTATCAAAAAAATGCAAAAAAAAGAACAAAAATAATTATAAATATAAGTATGAATTTTTCAAGTGCAAAGATTTAGGGAATTTGTTATTGAAATTGGTCTATGACGTGGACAATTTAACAGAAAATAGCCATGTCATTATACATAATTAGGGGTTTGCTTGTTCTTGTTTACAAACCAAGACACTTATGTTTCTTTAAGCGATAGATTTAATCCTCTCTAATCTTCGAAGAGAAGGAATAAATGTAAAAAGTAAAAATATTATCAAGCGTTATTTATATTTTCTAATAAATGTAATACCGTGTGTCTCAAAAGTCGCGTGCCATATGTAAAGTTTTTGAATGTTGGCTTTATGTTCACACGGTTTCGCAAGCTTATCGTTCATGTTGAAAATGTGCACCATGCACTCGAAGACAATGTCTCCCACGATCCAAATTTTCTTCTGTCACGCGTAAACGTGTAGCTGTGGATTTGGTAATATCAGGGTGCCGGCTATGAAATTCGTCTGCAGCTTCTCGAGATGTTCTGTGATGATGCGTTGTTCCGGTGTCAGCATTATTCCTCTACTTCACTATTTCACCTACAAAATCAAAGCAACCAATTAATCTATTTGGTACGCGACTTTTGAGACACACGGTATTTAAACTTAAGGTATTAAATAAAAAATTTTAATTAAGAATTTCATTACTCTCCAAACATTACAGTTTTGATTTATGTTACAATAGATTCATTTAAACAAGTCAGGCAATCCAAATACGAAGGACCGATAGGATTTTAAGGATTTCGAATATAAAAGGAGAGCATTTTTTACTAAAGAGACCTTGATTGCTAGGTTTAGATGTGGTTGCTAAGGAAGCCACTGTTTGCTAAGGGAAGGTTTAGTTCTAAAAGAAATATTTAGTTCAAAAAGAAGAAAAGTGAAGTATCAAAGGGTTAAATGAAGAGTTTAATAATTCTCTACATATTCGAACATATAAAAGTCCTTTAATTTGTAAACATTCCTACATGATGCAGCGTTCTATGTAAGCGCCTATTATTTATTCATAATCTAGTGGTTAATCGTTTCTACGTAAGCATGTACTGTCGAAGCGAGCAATTAGCTACAAGCTATTGCCACCTATATGCCTAATACCAATTTGCTATTGATTACAGCCTGGATAACAGCAATTAGCTGCTGATAACACTAGGCCTAACAGCAACTTGCTTTTGATGGCAATTGGCTATGGATAAAATAGACCTGACAACTCGTTACGAGTTGTTTGAGATACTGCATGTTATATCTTAGCATTGAGAGTTTCCAGTGGTACCATAACAGAACCATTGCAACACGTGTCATTAAACAAATTTCGACTGGATTTGACCACCAAGGAAAACCATCACGTGTCTGCACAAGCTTTAATTTCTCTCTGATTTAGCTATCGAATCGTGAAGAGAGAAATGCATTGATAAAGGCGTGGCCTTTTATACATGAAATTGTATTGTGAAAAACATGGTCCCCTGTGCTATATGTTACCTTTAGAACCGGAAGTATTTCACCGATTTTTTCTACCTATGAATTCAGGCTGTCATATAACTTAAGTTGTCGAATGGCGAAAACGGAAGTCGAAAATTCGGAAGCGTTCAAACGCTAGAGCACCAACAGACAGACAGACGGACGCAATTGTGAAAACATAACTACCTATTGGTCCTAATAAGTTAATAGAATAATATGTAGAATCAGCAAATTTTGTTCTAAATTTTATCAACATGTGCTTATTTCCTCCGTTCGTAATTAATTAATGCAAAACAGCCCACGTTAGTTTGCCTGACGCTAATGTTGTACCCCCTTCCGTGAGTTGGTACGCGCTACTAAATGCTCGTTTTCGCTCCGTTCACCTTTTGTCAAGAATTATTATTTCTATAAATGTCTTGCTGTTGTGGTGTTTACACATTATATCCGAGTCTACTTACTTCCAAAGAGGGCAAACAAACCTCTTCTACTAACCTCAGTAGTAAACGGAGGCATAAGCTATTAGACAAAGACAGACGGGATTAAAAAGTTATTATGAACGTGAGTGCAGGGTTAAATTTTCGTAATACCGTTTATACAAAAACAGTGGAGAGACAGTTTCATAAACAAAACATTTATTACCGAGCTGCAATGTAACCCAGATGAATGCGAGATGAAGAAAGCAGTGGTGCAATGAGCACATAAGGATCGCTGATGTCATGTGGTCCCACGAGTCGTCCTTCACACCGTTCCCTCTCACCGGAAAGGTTTGTGTGGAGAATGCTTAAAGAAGCTTATGATTCGGAGTGTTTAATTCCAGTGCTGAAAAATAATGGTTTCGTAAAGAAACTCTCATCATTTATGCAGCCATATTGTGGTTTTCTACAGGCTTAATTACCAGCTTCAAAGAACTTTATCCCTTCTTACTTATTTCAAGGAACTTGAAGAACTTCTACCTAAGGAATGGTATAAAATACCATAAACCACCATTCAAGATTTGTAATTTCTGACAAATTCTAGCTATGTGCCAACGATGGTTTTACACAAAGTTAAAGTTTTCCTTCATTAAGGAGGTGCTTCCATTATTTGACCAATCCCGTCTTTAATCCCGGAAAAAAGTTTAGAACCAGCATGAGATAAGTTTGCATATTTTGTCATCTGAACATTATTTATTATTGCTTTGTAACCACAAAACAAAACAATATACAGGGTGTAACAGAAAGGTTCATCACATTTCAAAAATCTATGATTGGTCATTGATTCACAGAGGGTTTTAAATCTGTTCTGTGGAATTTCTTCCTATGCAGTCTAGATTGCGACTTTTGTATTGAATGATATTGTTTTCCATTTTTATATACAGTCCTGACGAAATCCCCCTAGAGATTCCCGACGGATTTAATTTCGCGCTGCATGATGGCCATTCCAAAATGTTGAGGAAGTGCTCTTTGAACCATTTCATTGTTCTTGAAGCCTTGCGAATAGGGGCATTATCTTGCTGGAAAACAAATTTAGAATCATTCAACTCATCCCACCCACAGTGGCAGTAAATGATTTCCCAAAATTGTCGTGGCATTCAAGTGCTGTTGATTTTGTCTCACGTAGACCGGTTTGCCATTTAACGAAAAAGCTTCCAAAATCATTAATGACCCACCACCTTGAACACGGCATGACAAAAACTTTTCTTTCTGTCTCAAGTCGTGCCTATAGTAGCGGATACCATCTGGGCCATCGAGATTAATTTTTTTCCGTCACTATAAACGACATAATTCCAGAGATCAGAGTTACAATTTGATCTTTGGCAAAATTAACTCTTGCTTCCATCTGCTTCTGTGTTAGCTTTGGTTTCAGCTTGAACATGATGTAAACATGATTTGATGAAGATTTTAAACCATTTCTTGTGGTTACTAGTAAACCGAGATGCATTGTAATCACTGAAGATGATGCTCCTCTTGATGATGCTATCCGTAGTATAGCACGCGTTTGTCTTTCAGACAGATTTGCAGGTCGACTCGAGCGGATTTTTTGTTGCTTATACGTCAGAATTTATTAACACCAGTCTTTGATATGTTGCAATTTCTCGTTGGTACTTTTGTTTGAGCCACATTTAAACTTTTCCTTTGCTCATTATAGTGAAGTTGTACTTATGAGTAGTTAGACAATTGCGCATTTGCATTAGACATTGAAAACAATCAATGCTAAAATTCGACGAATCCATTTCCACATTTAAAATGTAAGTTTCAAATTTTTTCCAGCATATTTCAAGAAAAAATACGATTTTTTTTGATATAATGAAATCATTGGGAATTACTTAATAAATAATGCTAATGCTTGTACAATTTTCAAATAACTATAACCAATAGTGCAACGGTGATTTGTTAGATGGTCTTAAACTTTTTTCCAGGACTGTATATCGCTGAATCATAGTAAAGCAAAACATAAAATATACTTTAAATTAGATTAAAATTAACTTGTTCAATTTGAGTAAGTCTTCAAATTCCATTTTTTTTAAATGCCGCAATATATTTGAAATGAAGTAATTCATACGTAACTAAAGAAAATTACTGAATTTCTTTTTAACAAATATTTTCTCTTACTTTCCGAATGGACAAATTATACATGTATAAAAACTTCATAGGTTGTATTTTCCTTATCATTTTAAGATAAAAAGTAAACGAAATAAGTGTTTTTGTGTGAGTTGTAACATGTAATGTTTATTTATTTTATTTTATTTTTAGGCTACTCAGGAAGCAACGTAGGTTTGCTATTCACAAACGAACCCCCTCGGTTGGTAGAATTCTCGAACAACACGGGAGCGAAGATCGAGTGTTCGGCGACGGGTGAGCCCCCACCGCGACTCACCTGGTCGCTGGCTGACGGCGCGTCCGTCAAGAACGTCGCATCCGTCATTCAAATCCACGCCGACGGCACTCTCGTCTTTCCTCCCTTCAGTGCCACCGACTACAAGCAGGATATTCACGCCGCTGTCTACCGGTGCAAGGCGACCAACTCAGTCGGAACCATCGTCAGCAGGGAGGTACAAGTTAAAGCTGGTAGGTTATATGTTTCGAAATCTTAATGAATTTTTTAGGGATTCGTTGGCCATTAGAATATTACTTTAGAAAAGCAGATTACCTTTTACATTGATTTTTTTAATTGGAACTGTTAATTATATTGATGATATAAAAAAAAAATCACAAAATTTATCGCCCGAATCCCCATCGTGCATTTCATAAATTGTCCATTTAAAATACAAATGAAAATTCATTTTCTACTTAATATATCATTTTCGAATCAGAAATAAATTTTATTCAGCACTAGAAAGACAGGGTAATTCAGGAAGAATCATCCAATTTCAAAATTTTATATTTTAAAAAAAAACTAATAACACAAAATGACAAGAAATACATAACTAAATTGTTTAAGTTTGTTTTACAAATGTTCAATATTATTTCTTTTAAGCATACGTAATGTCAAGGCGGACATTTTACAAATACCCTCCTATGTAATGGAAATACATAACTGATCCCTTAGGAGAGCGGGGAGGGAGGTGTATGCGTATTCCTAAAAGGACCACTGTATAGTATACGGAAGGCTCCATATATAATGGCAAAGCAGTCTCGGGTGTTTACTGGATTCTCACAGAGGCTGGGTATATTTGCTACAGCGGTACT
Organism: Rhysida immarginata; assembly: GCA_023313115.1. Classification (NCBI taxonomy): domain Eukaryota; kingdom Metazoa; phylum Arthropoda; class Chilopoda; order Scolopendromorpha; family Scolopendridae; genus Rhysida; species Rhysida immarginata. The sequence continues at coordinate 1,102,657 of JAHWFO010003882.1, read as the reverse complement.
GGAAATTATTTATTGTCTGCACATATGCATTGATAGATCGTACGTGCAAGGCGATTTAAATATTTTGTGATAGTCAAACTGTCCTTAAGGCATTTAAATCTACCAAAGTAACATCCAAATTAATTCTGGAATGTCGACAACTTCAGGGCCTGGCTTTCCATAACAAAGTAACATTAGCATGGATACTGGACATAAAGGAATTGAAAGCAACGAGGTAGCAGATGCCCTTGCAAAGCAAGATGCTAAAGCGACACCTTTCTGAGTAATTTCGAAGCAAACTGCAGAAAGGGAAGTCAACACCATCATGTACACTGCTAAAAAACTGGGAACAGACCACCTACATGTATTAGAAACATGCTAGGCTTCCTTGAAACTAACATCCAATATTTTACAACTGAAGTTTAGGCAACGTATAAACATGGGTTAGCTTACTATCCACGATCTGCACACCATTTATAAACACCTCCACATGATGGGTATTATTAGAAAAAAACTACTGTGTAGCAAATGCAATCTGGAGGAAGAAACCCACCACATTCTATTTGAGTGCATTGCTCTTGCGCACATCTCAATTTTCAACTCTTAGTTGTCAATTAACACTTGAGGTAACTCACCAGGAACTTATTAGAAATCTTGTCTGCTTCCTTAGGTTCTTCTGGAACATGGGTCTAGCACAAAACTCCCTAGAGGAAATAAGTGCTAAGGGAATCGCGAGAAATCTTCCCAAAGTTCCAGGATGGAAAAATGTCAAGGCGGTATGAAAATACCGGTTCTTGCCAAACTCTTAGTAATTGCTTAAAAAGCACTAGAAATGCGTTGTTTAAGTTTGTATAGACTGGCAAACAAGGGTGGCACAAACACCCGATCTTTTACATTTCCCTAAAGGAAGAAGTCGCATGGGGTCATATCAGATGATCTAAGATCCCCGTCTGTGTAACACGAAGTCTTCTAGTCCACTGCGCCCAATGCAACTGCTGGATAGCTCCGTGTTAAGAAAACGACGAACCTAATCTAAAACTTCAAGCTTCACCCTGTTTATCATTTTGTGTTGTTAATTTTTAATAATGTAAAATTTTAAAATCGGATGATTCTTTTTGAATTTCACTGGTCATAGTTATACAAATTAAAGTAGACAATTCAACGCCATTAGCAGAAATAAATATTAGGTGCAAAACCGTTACGTTTGGTGAAAATAGATTTTTTACCATTGAGAGAGTAATTTCGTAAAACAATATCTATAGAGCTAAACCATGTTTACAAACATACGATAACGACATCATATTTCCAATGCGCGCGTACCTATGTAAGCAAAAGGATCGTCGCGATTGCTGTTTTTTGTGGTTTTGGCTGGCTCACTTTGAGTTCTCGACAAAAAAATGAGAAGTTTGGTGTAAAATACGTTTGGTATAATTTATATATAAATCTTTCAAGGTCTGTGCAGTTCGATGTCCAACTAGAAAAAATTAATATATTGGATTGGCTTTTTATAACATTCCCAAAACCGAGCTTCATTTGAAAAGAACCGAATAATATTATGGCAAGTTATCGATAAGAAGGACTTGATCCCACAAATAATTGAAAATATTATTAAATAACAAATTAAATTTCCTAACTGAGGCCGAAGATCAGAACAGCCAGATCATCCCGCTTTTTTGCTATTAATATTCGGACACCGTAATAAAAAAGTGCATTAATCATTATGACTGCATTCAAATTTTCGTGCGTAAACAAACTTGCCATTTCGATAAGACATCTGTAGAAAGCGGGACGTACCACCCCGGCCAACACCGGGTGATTCAGTCAATTTCTGACCATTTCACTCGAATGAAGTGCATTAGGATAAACAATTGAAAGAATATGAGCGCCATATCAAATTTCTAAATAGTTGGAGTTTGTATTGTTGCAACGGCGCTGCATGAAAATCGTATTGTTGAAAAATGGCGCCCGCTTTATCAACAGAGCAGAAATGCAAGGTTGTCGAATGGTATTTCGAGACAAAATCACCTGTAACCGTGCAAAGAAAGTTCCGGAAGGAGTATAAGTATCGAGACGTACCAGGCAGGCAAGCAATCATGGATTTTGTCAAGCAATTTCGTGCACTGGATGTGTTAAAAGCAAGAAAAAAGGCGGAAGCGAAGCTCGTGTTCGAACGGCTGAAGTTGTCGAAAGTTTTCGCACAAGATTGGTCGATTCCCTTACCAAAAAATCTGTTCGCCGCCTATCCATTGAAGAAGGGCTGTCGTATACCACGACGTGGCAAATTTTGAGAAAGGATTTACACCTGTTCCCGTATAAGATCTATGTTTATCAGGAGTTAACAGACACTGGAAGACAGAAGCGACAACAATTTGCGATGGAGTTTGGAGCAGAAATGGAAGCCAATCAGGACATTGTGGACAACCTGTGGGTGTCAGATGAGGCCTTCTTCCATCTGACAGGTGACGTTAATAAACACGACGTTCGTTTTTTGGGTTCCCAGTAGCCTCATGAGATCCATAAGTCACCTCTTCATCCACGAAAGGTTATGGCTTGGTGCGCGATTTCCAAAAGAGGCATCATTGGTCCGTTTTTTTTTGAGGGCACCGTAACGTTACAGGCTTACCTTAAAATGTTGGAAACCTTCTTCATCCCCGAGCTGCGAAGGAGGCGTATACCGCTTCGACATCAATGGTTTCAACAGGATGGGGCTAGGCCTCACACAACTAATGAAATTCGACACGAGAAATTCGACACGAGAAATTCGGATATCGTGTCATTTCAAACAGGTCTCCCGATTGATTCGGGGGTGGCTTTCTGTGGCCCCCTACGAGTCCTGACCTAAACCCATGTGATTTTTATCTCTGGGGGTTCCTTAAAGACAGTGTGTTCACTACAGCACCAACAACCCTGGACTAGCTGCGACAAAGCATTGTCGACTGCTGCACCCTTGTGGATGCAGAAATCCTGGATAGAGTTTTGAACAACTTCACCATTCGGCTGCGAGCAGTTCAAAACGTTCGTGGTGGCCACATTGAGCATATCATCAAGACTTTTCCACGGGAATAAAAACTCCGAACTGCCTAAAATATCATACTGAAATGCTAAGTTTGTAAACATTAATGGGTCAATAAATCATAGTACTGAAATGGTCAGAAATTGACTGAATCACCCTGTATAATTCTTTAAATTATTTAATTAAATCATGTATGGGGCAGATTTAATCACGGGAATAGATTATTCAATTCTAGCTTTTTCAGTAGCCACCCATCTTTTTTATATTTATATAAAAGTTATTAAAAGTTCAAACTGAAACATATACAGGGTATCCCGTAATGAGTGAACGTAAATTTGAGGGATAATAGCCGGGGTTATGACTTATTAAAAATATGTCATAACCTAAATATTAAAATATGACCTTAGTAAAAACCTCACTGTTTCTGTGATATTAAGAATTTTATCATTTTTTCGAAAATGATAAAAATCCTTAAAAAATGTACTGAATGAAATAAATTTACTAATTTAAAAAACGTGCATTTTTATATCCTGGATCCGTCATAGTGATTTTTCTGTTAAATAAAAAAAAAGTTCGGTGATATGAAATGTGAATCCGATTGATTCAAATCGAGGAAAACCAATCACAAATTTGAAATAATAAATCGTTTACAAATAGGGAGTGGATTCCGCGTTTTTAAAATCAAATTTAATAAATATTTATGTATATGTTTATTTGTTCATTTAAATTTACACTACACAAATAAAATTATTTTAGAGCTTAAATTACGAGTGTTTTATTGCCGTTTTTCATTTAATATTCAATGTTAATATTCATTATTAATATTCAACATTACGCCAACCAGTATTCTCGATTTTGAATATTAATAATGACGAAAATAAAAAGAAATTAAATCGATAATTTTATTTTTCTGCCAATTTTATAAACAAATGAATTGTTTACAACCCATCTGAACTTCGTTAAATATTAAAATTTAAAAAGTGTAGTTTAATAAATGTATCCCACAGTTCTTATGTTATGGGATATAAGATATCTTATATATCACCAGAATAAATAAAAATGGTTTTATTCTTAGCTTGAGTTTGGGTTTTAAAAAGACTCATTTCACTTGACGATTTTTATTCTGCGGAGAAGCGAGATGCGTCCTCTTTTAAAAACGTACTTTAGTTCGGGAAACGGTTGGAAGAGATTATCTTGGTTTTACGCCACACAGAGGATTATGTGGGAGTGACACAAATAATGAGTCTTCTGACCATTTTATCTCTGTGCCATTGGCCACGAGTCTCGGCCTAATCCAGTTCCCCGAGTTTGCGGCTGCCCCATGGTTTTCGTAAGATAAGTCGAAAATGATAACGCAAATCTTGAGAACATCATACTCGAGAAGAGAATGCGAAAGCAGCCAGAAATAAGAGGGAAAGTAATATTCTTAATTCTATCATCGAACTAGAAAGAGCTTAAATGATAGCAAAAGCTATTCGTCTTGTAGCCACCCACAAGCGCACTCGCGCATATACACACAGACAGGAACACACAAACATGCACGCATGCACTTATTATTAACCATTAACTGTCATTTATTAAAGATATAAATAACTCTAAATATAAAGCTGAACATATGAAATGAATTTTTTAGAAAAATGTCAATGAACTTTTGTTTTCAACAATTCCCATTTATTAATAATGCATTTCAAATACAGTTGAACATTCACTAGAGACCAGGAACAGTTTTTTTTTTTTTAGTTACTGACATTTAAAATCAGGGATCATGAACTTTCGTGTGGTTCCCGGAACACTTTTAGGGGACCATTGGGAAAACTCTCTATAGCGTTCACTCAATGGAGAAAAGTTTTATGAGACCCTTGAGCATTTTGGACCCATTATCAGTAAAAGGCTGCCAACCCAGATATAGAAACACATTTAGAAACAACACTCCAAGAAATAATTTCAATGGTTATAACTATAGATGGTTATAACTAAAAGCATTGAAAATTGAAGACCTCGGTGCAAGAAGGGGACAGCTCCACTTTTTGCCGGTTTTGTGTTTTACATTGAAATATATGAAGAAAAATATTTTCTTTCATTCTGTACAAGAACGGGACATCTCCAACCAATATTCCATAAGATACTAAAGAAAAGGAGCTGTAACAGGTTATGTTTCGTGAGAATTTTTAAAACGTTTTTTGTGATTCCTGAAAATTTTTAAAATGTGGAGCTGTCCCCTTCTTGCACCGAGGTCTTCAATTGCTTAGGAATCCATGACCGGAACCCTCGCCGAAAGTCGATAGGCATGAGAGCAGCAAGACAATTTTACTTTACCCAACCCCAGTCTTCCTAGGTTAAACTTTCTGTCCAAAATTCATAAATGCAGGGAAGAGTATGAGATCCATTGTGTCAAACATTTCAGAAACTGTTCCATTCGTTTCGTGGTTTGCCTAAAGACCAGTCAATTCTGGGTAAAAGTTGTGCAAACAATCCGCATTTTAACTCGAAATATCATCAGCCTCAAGCATACTACAAAAAAGTAATACTATTTAAATGTGGCTAATTAGATTAAGTTAGGTTAAAGCTTAAAAAACAGAAAAAGTAATTGAAACATGTACAAAGGATAAATATGAATAAATTTGCAAACAGTTCTTTGCATATGGATTTTTGAAATTGTCTAATGTACGTTTGAAACAAATAATTCTGCTCATTTTTCTCTTAATCATAGTCCTAAAAGAACTTCAATTCGGCTGCGTAAATAACATTGTGCGTCTGGATTGTTATCATTCACTGACTGTAGCATACAAGTGTCACTGCAAGCAGGCACAATAACGCTTCAGACTTTATCGATTGTGACATTGGTTAATGTCAGAGAAGACACCACTTAATAACATTTATAATGATTCCAGAAAAGTAATTAGTAGTCCTATTGAACTATTGCATGGAACAAACTTATCACGGGACGTTTGGCCAGTTTAAACCTAATAGGACTGACAATTGAATGAAACCTTCCTAAAATATAGTACGACGATAATATTAAATATTTTGTTGAATCCTGTTAAGTTTTATGAATATTTGTCACTCTAACTCTTTATTCAATAGCGTGTATCAGTTTCAAGATATTCTCTCGGGTGCTTTTATAGCCTTTTTATGATGTAATTATTTTAGTTAATCTTAAATTAATATCAACAATTTCATTAGTCTTTGTTTATAGCGCCCTACTTTGATATCATTTGCGATTGAATCTTTTTTAAAAGCTGCTTTAGAAATATCTATTGGCTGATAACGCATTAAATAACAATTCGGCAATTACGGCTCCAAAACCTGAGTCCCAAAGGATAAATCAATATGAATTGTTCCTGGATGCCTAATGTATAAGTACTTCCTCTTAGTCGTTAATTTTCTATTATTGATATTTTTTGAAGTGCCCCATTGAAGTTCCGCAATTGACAGTGGTTTTTAGGCGGACGAACTTCTTCGTTCTTCCTGTATTATTTTTTTTTCGCCAGTAACATTTTTTATGAGCGCTGTGATAATTAGTAGGCGAAGAAATTGGGCTTCGTATTATATTACCTTTATCGAATTACGAGAGGAATTGTCGTTAAAGAATCATTGAATACGACAGATCCTTAAAAGCTTCAATTGCATTCTCTGAAAATCAGATGATGATTCTTTATCACGTAAAATTAATTTTCGTTATCTAAACGAAAACCTTTAATTTTCTTTTTCCTTTTTCTCTTTAGTACTTAGGAGGACTTTTTTGAAGAAAACGTATTATTATCAACTATTTATTAATAATACTCCATTAAAATAATTTGTAAAGATGATGTCGTTTTTGTTGCTCACATTTTGTAAAAAATGAGCTTATTATGTTACTTCGTTAAATTTACAAATTTTTAATTACACTGATCAACACAAATTTTTCTGGCATAAGGTATTCAATCTGTTTTAACGTAACTTTTGGGTGCTGATTCCAAATCTGGCATCAGGTTTTCTCTAAAACAGGTTTTCGAAATATCAAATATTGCATTTTTAATAAAAACTGCAAATTTATTAACTAAAGTGATGTTACATCTGCATAAACGACCTCTTCTTTGACGATCTCCGACTTACAGCTTGTGGAATGTCTCTCATCAATAGTGCAATGTCTGAGTAGTCCTGTCTCTTGCAACTGGAAGCCGACAATTCAGCAGACTGCTTTGGTAAATTATAAAATCTCTTTCAAGATCATTCAATTCAGGCTGACTAAACAGAGAAATTTTATCACAACCTGCTACAGACGGCGTATATTTGATCTGATCCCATCATCATCATCATCATCACAACCTTAATCTGTAGAAGCAGGTTAACTGAGGAATTCAACAACAGGCACAGGTGTTTCCTCACTTTGCTCAGCTGGTCGTTTGGCAGATGGGATATCTGGTTATTGTAAGTGTCGTTTCTTTTTCTTATTAAACCCTTTTACATTGACAAGGCAGAAGTAGAAGTTATCCAAATGGGTTGTAGGTTCTCTCCAAACCATTGGCACACCAAACTTCAGCTAACTTTCAATATAGACCATATTCGCAAACTTTCAATATAGGTTTTACACAATTTGTGAGTAGCCCAATTTTTGTCTTGGTCTCCAAGTCCTACTTTAAAGTAGCCAAGATAAACCTTCTTGACAAAGGTATTGATCCAGCAAAATGAAGCTGCCACAGATGTAGCAGAAGACATCTGGGTTATTCTTGCATTTCCTTCTTTCATATATTGTAGCCATTGTTAGATCACGATCTGCAGAAGAAAAATACTGTCGACGCCGCTTAATGTTGTCACTTTGGGACCAAGCAAAATTGATAACAGTCTTTAAAAGTGAAACTTATGATATTGATTGTAAAACTCTACAATAAATAAGAATATATTCTTAGTCAAAGAAGTCAAAGAAATTTAGCGAATTTAGCGAAAAGTCAAAGAAATTCCTATCAGTTATGTTAAAATGGCTTGAAGATGATGAAATGATTGTTATAGTGTAGTCCGGACCTCAGCCCAGTTGAGAACTTATGGGGCATTCAAATAATCGACACATTTCATTTCTACATGAGATTTCAGTTGCAGTTTTTGTGTGCCTGAGATAATATCTCACCGGATTTGTTAAAAATTCAATGCCCTAGCAAGTGTTTGAGGTGAGTCAGACCGAGGTAGTTCCACTCATTCGGGGACCATCCGAACCTGTTTCACACAGCTCAGTTTTTTTCGTTTTCGTGATTTATTTTGAATATCGCGGTTTCTTATTATGCAAATGTTAGCACTAGCTTTAAGCGAGTAACATATTTCAATTTGATGTGAAACTGTGAGTTACAGGTTCGGCTGGCTCCCTAGTAAGTATTGTACTAAATTTTTTATAAAGTTTGGAAAAAAAATTCAATCTGGTATTATAACTTCTTAACAGGCGAAATTTAAAAATTTTTAATAAATATTGTATTGAAAATAAAATATTTTGATTTAGAGCAGACTGAAAATATGTAGGTTTTATATAGTTGAATTAGGGATATTCTCATTCGAACATTAAATATCCTCACTTTAAGTGTGTTCATATAATTTCTTAACAGGGTGTAAAATCTTTTATTAGCACCATATCTAGCGATAAAAAGTTAATTTTAAAATTGATAAGATTATAAAATTTAAATCTGAAATTAGAAATGTTATTGATTGTCTTCTACATATTCAGCTTGCGTTGCGAAGTTTTCAGGTGCCTCGCAATATCTGGAAGGAAAGTGTTTTGAATTGGTGGCTCTTATTCTCTTTCCACTTTGCATATTGCTGTAATTCCTTTGTTTTCTACAAGGGGTTGGATTTTCTAGGAAAAAATTCCGCAATGAGGTTTTTCTTCAGATTCCGCAAAGGCACCTTTTTTATTCTTCTTTCCCCCCGCGACACGAAGGAATTCGTTTTCCGACACGAGGCTAGGGAATATTACACCTTTCCGTGAGTCGCTTTGCCTTTATCCTACTTAGAGTTTTAGAGCTTACATAGAAATGATTTCTCCCCATCTGCCCACCTCCGGTATTTCGGGCAAGGAGAGCAAATAAGGATTTTGAACAGATGACGATACTTGCACTATGCTCTCGTCTATCTTAGGTTCACGCAGCCACTATGCGGTTGAGGTTACCATTATTTCCCTTCTCAAAACATTATCGTTTTTAGTTGTAGTTTGGAAAATGGAAAATTACATATTAGTTGAGTTAAAATTTGAAAACGAGTAGTTATATTTCTGCTAAAAAATAGAAAGCCATCTAAATTTATTAACTTTATGGTAATTTTCGGTGAACGCCATGAGAATTCCTGAAAATGAAAATATATCTTTTACTTTTTTAGTATTTTAAATATGGAATAGAAATTAAAATTAATGCTATAAAAGGTTAGTTCAGCAAATTTATAAATTAATTAAGACATTAAAGAGGTTTAAATATTTACTTGGAAATATACTTCCTTGTGTGTTTGGTTTGAATTATGTTACCCTGATGAAATTTCACTTTTGTAACCGTTCGCTTTATTTTAATTATAAGGAAATTTCAGGAGAACATAATTTCTATATTAAATTTATAAATGAAATGGACGTGGTCTATTAAAAATTCTGACCCGAATAATGGTTGTTTATTGGCCGCTCATTAATAAAGGTTAGCTAATTCCCACTTTTAACTCTGAAGTTTGTTCTGAGTTATCTAACGATTTTTTGCAGCAAGCTCTTTTTTTGTCAAGATTTTCTTCTATTAAAAACATTTGCTGGACCAGACGAAACTCTGCTGCCATTTTTGCGTTTACCATTTAACGGTTTCTATTCGTAATGGTCAAATTTTTCAAGAATGAGATGAAATTAATTTTAATTTAATATAAAATGTATTAAGTACAGTCAAACCACGCTGTATCGATTTTCATGGGATCGAAATTTTGGTTCGTTGTATCCAATCCGATAACCAAAACGGATAAATGGAAAAATGGGTTACTTAGCATAATCGTAATGGTTCAGACCCTTCCTTTGAAATATACAAATCTCTAAAAAAGATTTATAATTATGATTGTGTGTGTTATCCATAAATAAACCAGAGCATCTTCGCATGCAAGAACATGTTCTGAAAGTTCCATTTCACTTTCTGAAAACGTTGAAATGCCGTATTTTCCCACCCATTTCGCCTCGTTTTCATCCTCCTCCTCTTTAATGCTCTTTGGTAGACCCGTGCCGAAAACAATATACAATGGTGGATTCTATAACAAGTCGCCAAGATTTTTCTAACATTAGCATTGCGTCAAGAAGAGAAACATTCCATTATGGAAAGTTGATACGGAAGGTTATTTTTGTCAGCGGCTATCCTCCTCAATGACCAATCATAATGCAATCCAAGAATTGGGTGTGGTGAGCGAATACAAAAAAAGGTGTGGTGAGGATGGACATAAAGATCAGTGACACTAATGTAAAGGTACAATAGTTTTTTTTTTTGTAATTTTTAAAAAAATATTTTCGAAACAAAATCAGACGAAGGCTGCATATAAAATGTTATATCCGTTTTTTATGTGTTTGATGATTTTTATAACCCTATAATATAACATTATATTCATAGAAAATTGGACAGGACCAAAAATTTCGTTCGGTATATCCAAGGGCTCGTTATAAGCTGGGTTTCGCAAGGGGGGGAGGCGACTGTATATAAAAAACTAGGCTATGTCAAGGAGGAACGCTAATCACTTGCGTAATCAAACTGCTTCTGGTCAGAAACAGTTCCACTGAAAATTCAGGTTTGGATCGATTTTGAAACTTGTGAAATGAAAAACTTTTCCAATAAAACATAATGCGATTTTCTCTTAGAATCTGTACAAATATATAGTCACCTGCATTTTTTTGCTGCATTTTCGTTGAAGAGAAATCAAATGCGTCCGATGAAAGTGTCGTGGATAGACATTTATTACCAATTGTAAAATATATGAAAAAGAATTATACACATTGTAAATTCGAATTTAAACCGTAAGGATATGTAAGCTGTACCGTTGAAAAAAAGGAAACCTGAATTTTGTTGCGTTTTCATTCGTTTTTTTGATATTTCAAAATATGTCCGCAAGAAATATGATGCTCTTTTCACGTTATAGTGAGAATTTATATTTTAAGAGACATTGGTGTTTACTATAAAATTCATGGAAAAATGCTTTTTTAGAAACGGTTTGACATATCGTCGGTATACTGAAAAAACTGACCAAGTCCGAATTTTAGTTAAACGGACTTACTGTGACCAAACAACTTAAAATTATCATATATGTGTAGGAAAAAAATGATCTAGTCTAGAAGTGGCCTCCAAGTACTTGAAAAAAGTTACTTGGTTTGTCCAATGTCTCGTTGATCAGGGGGAATTTAAGTTTAACTGCCTTTATCTCGGTTTATTGAAAATTGGACTTGGTCAGTTTTCCTGTATATCGACGATATTTATTGTCTCTAAGCAAACAATGCTAACAATTTCACGACAGACGTATAGTATCGTGAAAACAGAATTTCCACTTCAATTATTCTTTTTAAAATGGGAAAGCGAGCATCTCCCTATTATCCCTTCCTCGACCTATTCCCCTGGCACTGTTATGTGGTCTGTAGGGTTTCAAAAGCTTTGTGAGGACAGTGATTTGTTTTTATTGCATGAAGAAAGTTTCAACTTGATTGCAGAAATTTTGCTCTTACTAAAATAATTCTTAGAAAAATTTTACTCTTACTAAAAAGCTAATAATATATTGGAAAATATGATGAGGAATAGATTAACTTCTTAAGACTTCCTAATAAATTTTCTTTTTTGGAACATGTTTCAAAAGCGTCTTCGAAAGTAAGTATATTATCATGGTAAAGAAGTTGGAAAATAAAAATTTGTTTCGTGCATTATATTACTTCCTCTATCCGAAAATATAGTATATATTTAAAATATAAAAATAACGTTTAAATGTACATCATGTACTATCAGTTCAAAGATTAGCTATGACATATTATTCCACGATCTATACAGAGTAATTATAAACGATTCATTCGATTTCAATCCACTGTATTTTCCGAAGATATAACACTGTTCTACAGGTAAAAAGTTGCGGGCATGAAAACAGCTGATTTTACATAATTTTGGGGTTCTAAAAACGAAAATGACATTCAAAAAAGCTGATTGGCTCTAGTTTCCATGTTATGAGCAATCGCCTAATGAAGTAAGGCAAATAAATAAATATATTTCCTTAAATACAAGAGAAAAGCCAATAGAAGCCGAAATGACATAAACTAGTAATTGAAACTTTTAAAAGTTTTAAACTTAATTTATTAATTTAGTTTTGCTTGATAAACTTATACAATATATTATTCCATGCATACACTATGGCCAATATCATTTAGGTTTATATTTGTGGAAAGATATGGGCCTATATATAAGTATTAATTTTTGGTCCATTACATACTTATTACACGTCGTTGAAAAACATAAACTTTCTGTTTGCATAAAAACTAGAGCCAATTGACAAATTTCATCATTATATTTGAATTCAGCATATGAAATTCATTAAGAAATGGCATACTTCATTTAAGAAACTGAAAAAGTTGAAAATTTCTAGTACAGTGAAATTAATACATGAAAGGAATCGTAACCTCACCAGCCTTTGCTCACATTCTAAAAATGTTTTCTATTATATAAATGCGCATTAAATTCTCACTCATCTCTCTACTATTTCAGCTGACAGGCTTGGGCGACCGGTGCTTTCCGTTTACACAGACAACCAGTGTCTTTAAATTCCGATATCAACACAAAATCCTCTGTTTACCCGATGGGCCGGACGGATGGCCTGGTTGGTGGCTTTACTCTCCCATCGAGTTGAGGGTCACTTTCACCGGTTTTTCCCGGTACCTGCCCAGTACGATAGATTGCCAATCCGCCCAAGTCTCTGAATGCATTGCAATAACAAAAGTACACTGAGAAATTCTTTTCCTGCTTTGTCGCCAATTTGTAAAGGCACTATACTCGTGCAGCCAACTAGTGTGTCACTATGCAAACTTGGTGAGTTTACGATTCTTTTCATGTATCAATTACATCTGAATGTGTTATATTTTAGAAAATGCAGTGTTTTTGATACCGAATGAATCATTTATAGTAGTCCTGTATTATTTCAATTTGTCACATAGATGAAATAAATGAATGAAGCGGTTACTCTTTTATGACATTTTAAAGGTGGCGCATTTCAATCTGTACCTAAAAACCTATTTAATGTTATAAAATTAAATTGGAATTATTCAAGAATTAAAATTAAATTGAAATTATTTAAGTTCTCGAAACCACGTCCTTAGAGTAAATAAGACCTGCATTTTCAGTAACAATTTCTAATCTTTATTAGCCTTTGTGTACAGTTTGTTCCATAGTAAAGTCTGGATTCATTTCTATTAAAAAACATATTAAAAGGAAGCATAGTGGTTCGAGTTTGAACAATTCGCTTAATTTACTGTATATTAGGAGTGAGATTTTTCGAACTGTAATTCAATGTAAAAATTATATAACATAGGCGAACTATTATAACTAGCATATTTCAGTTTAAGAGGAAGATAGATAACGTTAATTAATAAGCATGGTCACAAAATCCTTTTTCAGTTACAAATAACTTAGCAAGCATTTGTAATAACTTAATAAGAAGGGTATAATAAGTTTAGAAGCATTCTCTGCAATTACCCTTGTGTTCTATCATTAAATTAAAACTAATATAATTGAAGTGGTTAGCATCAAGCTAACTTATATTTGACGTTTTATATGTACAGTAAAAAGAAGCTCGGAATTTTAATAGGAAGCTCAAGTCGTATCTTTCCTCAAGTATATTAGAGCTTTCAAAAAGGAATTTTCTCTTTGGTAATTCCCGTTGTAACAGTGATTAAGGAGTTCGTTTATCTAACGAAGAAATCTCGGGTGTCTTTGTAATGCGGGACATTTATCTGAGGTGTGACGTCAGTTGCGCAGTCGAGTGCGCAATGAACAAGGACGAGAGAAATTTTCAGAAGAGGGGGAAAGAGAGTGGGTGGGTAGATGGTGAGGGGGGGGGGGGGGGTTAAGGAAGGGAGGGTGATGAACTTCAAGCCTCATTTATCTGGTCGTAATCAGAGCCTCATAAATTTCCCCGTTGTTCTGTGGGATGTCGGAGGCACCGTTTTCGCGCATACGTTTAAAGGGATCCCTGCCTCGAGCTGCACATCGTGGAATAACGGGATCGAGAGAGAGAGAGAGAGAGCACGAGAAAAAATAATACGAACACTTTGTAATATCAGAGACGAATCTCAAGTAGTTATGTATATAATATTATTTCCTACCATGACTGCTGTACAGAACTGTTGACTGGTGACAATCGATTATACATTTGAAACAGCCTGCAATTCATTAGATACAGCCGTTTCCTCTTCTTGAAGAGAATATAATATTGATAACATTTTATTATTTATTTATTTATTTATGTATTTATTAGCAAGACAATCACATTAATTTCGCCAATAACTCCGCGTAATGAAGTGTTTTCTTGAAATGTGCCGTAATCTGTTTCTGCTGCTGCCCCACTTTGCATAATGAGGTTTGAAAATAAAAGAAGAAAGATTCCCGCAATACATTATCATAAATTTCCTTCAGTCAGGTCTCTGATGAAACGAGTAACAAGATTCAACTTAAGAGTTTTATTAATGAAATGAATTGAATAAATGGCTTAATAGCCAAGAAAATGAAACGACTGCCATTTACAAATTAACCAAACGTAAAATGCGAATAAAATTTTACACCACATAAGTAATCCAATTTGCTACAAAACTTACTATTTTCTTGAAAATAAGATTTCGTTTATTAAAGCCCCTTATGATTTATTGGATTAGTTCAGGAATCTGCTATAACAACCACAGTAAAAGACAGTATTTTTGTAAACCCAAACATTTCCGCATTTCTTTTCTTATGGAAAACGTTTATTGCAAATTCATGTAGATGAATTTCGGCGAATATCAATTCCTATTCACACATAAAAACACACTCGCACAAGGGTAAGGTGTTCTTAAAAGATGTTGGATGCATCAAATGTAACTACGGGATAATTAAGAAACACTATAGGGCAGTATTGTGCATGCCTCTCAGTGAAAATTCTAGAGATGATTCGGATGTACGGCGTGTTAAGTAAGCACCGTTTTGATATTAAAAAACAAAGGCAATTTTTAACACCTAAGTTTTTAAATGATAGCCTGTACCTTTGTCTACTTTCAAAAATATTTTCACCTATATTAAGCCACATACGATCAGCTTTTGATGTAACGTGAGCAACCCGTGTTTCGTCACCAGTAACAATTTGGCTTAAGAACTTTATCCCTTTCGACACGGTACCTCTGGAGGAAAGTCAAACCACTGGCTAAACGATTGGTTTTGTGCAACTTGGTCTGGAGTGATTAGCAAATTAGGCAGCCGATTTCTATGAGGATGGAACTCAAAAGCTGGTCGTACGATATAGGCGGAAATTATGTTGAAAAGTAGATTAAGGGTCAGGCTTTCATAAAAAAAATTAAGGTGTTAAAAAATTCATCTTGATTTTTTTTAATATAAAAACGGTACTTAAAAAAACATGCCTCGTAAACCGACAAATGATGAATTTTTTATCTCAGGAAAAAAATATGAAATATTTCCTTAGTATGTCTATAATGTATACTTCGAACAATTCGCCATAAACGACAATGGTATTAAGTATAAAGTGTAAAACAACAGAAGACAGAGAAACCACTAATCCACATAACGAATTTATTCTGATGAATA
>JAHWFO010003882.1:1011233-1061889 GCA_023313115.1 Rhysida immarginata | reverse complement strand
AAAAAAAAAGACGGAAGAATCAATTTGTGTGGAGACTACAAAGCCACAGTAAATTCAATATGCAGAAATGTACTTATCCTACTTTAACGATATGACTGAACTAAATGATATTACAGTATTTTCAAAACTTGACCTGCATTCTGCTTATTATCGTATTAACATCAAGGTTAATAAACCACAATAACTTAAAATTTATTGCGGTATTATGAATTTCTTCAATAACCTTCGAGTTTACTAATGCCATATTCGCTTTAACCATTTTAGCCGTTTCTATTCCTAAATGAATGATTCTCAAGTATCACTGAGGAATGAGTACAAATTAATTTTATTTTAAAATGCGCGTTTCTCCTAAATCAATAGGTTCCCTGCATTTCTTTATGTCTAATTTAAATCTGATCTTTAAGAGTCTTAAGAGTTTTCTCCAAAAATTCTATTACTGAAATAAGTGAAAAATAAAAATTCATGATCTGGGTTCGAAGCAGAACCGCCATTATCTGTCTCGTCAATCGACCAATTAAGCCACCATTGGCACAAGAAATGGCTCTATCAACTGGCGCTAATAAGTGGCCCTTTTGGAAAAGCAGGTAACTTGGCTCGACCATAAATTTCCACTTTTCATTTATTTCTTTAAATAAATACGTCAGCCTTAGCTACCTAAACGAGGATCGCTAATTAGTTGTCGAGCAATCGTAGTAGTGGACAATTCTACTGAAACTTCAGGTATTAACCGATTTTGAACGTGTCAAAAATAACTTTTACCGACTTAAGAATAAAGAAATTTTTATAAAAGAAAGTTTTTATAAAATAAGTTTTTGGCACTGTGTTTTCGTTGAAGAGAAATAAATTATTTTTACGATAAGGCTAGCAACTCTACAAAATTCGAAATACATTCAGCCTCAGCTTTTTAAAAACTGAATTTAAATCAAGTCTAGGTTGAATAGATAAAATAATTCACAGTTTCCGTTTTTGAGTGCGTAGAATACGTAAGATACCCCGATGGAAAGAGGAGACCTCATTTCTGCTGCTTTTCATTCAGAGTTCTGGTATCTGTAGAATACTCCTGTGAGAGCATTTGAAAATAGTGTTCCCGTGTTATTGCATAGGGTTTCCCGATTTTCTGCTGCTAGGGGCGAATTTTTAAAATTTTTGAGCATAATCCTTTAATAGAACAAGTGAAATTAAATTTATTTTCTTAAAAATAGATTGCTTCTTTTATTGTTAAACGTTAATTACTAGTAATTATAATCATAAGTTTTACGTATGATTTTCGAAATTTTGCTGTAATTTAAAAAAATTTTTTTTATTCATCCATGACCTAGAATAAGGACTTGAAACTTCAATATATTGGCCTTATCATGTTGGGAGGGGAAAAAAAGTTCAACCATCGTTGCATAGCAACATAGCCTTGACTTGTTATCGACTATGACGCAGCTATTTTAAATTTAACAATTGTGTAAACATATATTTTAAAATTGAATATTTGCCATTGTTAAATTTGATCTTGATATATAGATTTTTCCAACAAAATCCTTTTTTCACCATAACTGTTATTATCAACAAATGATTCGAATAACTAATGGCAGTATATTAAACACTTAAATAGGTTATACTTAAATATGTCGCAGTCGCCATGCAATAATTACCTTAAGTTAATAATAATAACACTTTTCTACAAATTTTCATTTTTTATCAGTTTAGGAAAAGAAATGTGTCCATTGGCTCTAGGTCTCATGCAAATGAAAGTTTTAAATTTATAAAATCAGAGCATTTATTCAATATGCATTCCATTTGTGCCAATGACATGTTCAAAGCGCGTTATTGCATGTTCCACATTATAGCGAAGGGTTTCCTGAGAAGTCGCAGTGATATGGCGTGTTATGCTTGCATTCAATTCAGGGACAGTCCGTATTCTTCCTCCATAGACATTATCTTTCAAATATCCCCACAACCAGAAGTCACAAGGGTTTAAGTCCGGTGAAAGAGGAGGCCATGCATTTGGAAAAGTTCTTGAAATCACCCGATCATCTCCACAATGAGCATGAAGCAGTTTCTTCACTTGTCGTGCAATGTGTGGTGTTGCACCATATTGCATAAAGACAGTACTGTCTAAACATTGTCTTTCTTGTAAAGCAGGAATGACTTTCTGCTGCAGAAGTTTGCGGTAACGAGCACCAGTGATTGAATATCTTTTAGTGCCTTGAGGAGTGTTCTCTTCAAAGAAAAAGCGACCAAGAATAAAATGTGAAGTGAGTCCGCACCATACAATCACGTAATCAGAGTGCAAAAGCTTTTCATGCACAACCATCGGAAAGTACCCCAGATGCAACAGTTTTGAGCATTCACTGCTCTGTCTTGTGTGAAATGAGCTTCATCTGACCACAAAATGTTCCATGGCCATGCATTATCGACGGCTATTCTAGCTAGAAACTGGCAGAAACTGGCGTTTTTCTGGATCTTCATGAAGCAACTTTTGAACCACCTGGATCTTGTATGGATACCACTTTAAAATGGAACGCAAAACTTTTTATACCGTAGACCACGGAATAGACAAATCACGTGATACGGCTCGAGCACTTGCTGAAGAATATTAGGAACTTGAAGCACTCTCCACTACAGTAGCAGCAACGTCTTCCACAGTCTCATTTGCAATTCGTTTCCGTCCTCTCCCTGGCAGCACACCCAACTCACCAGTTTCTTCAAATTTCTTAATCATCTTTTTTAAACCATTAATGGACATAGGCACATTTCGCAAGTTTTTCGAACGTCGACATTCTCTTAGTGCAGTAAAAGCATTATTGCAGTTCTGGTAAAACAACTTCACCAATAAAGCTCGATCCTTTTTAGCTAAAGCTATCGTGCAGAATGACTTTACATTTAATTTCACTGTCATTTTAAAGCTTTTCTAATTTTACATCTCATTTGCATAACGTCTCTGATTGAGTAAAAATTCTCAGATAGTTACTTGCGTGACCAGCGCCATATTTTGACGTAGCGGTCAGAATATGAACTAATTTTTTTTATTGCAAAATTCTCTTCCCCATGATCTGTATAAAATATATCTCAAGTTTCGTCAAAATCTTATTACCAGTACGGCCGCTAGAAGGGTCTAAATGGTGTCACTTTAATTATAACCACCCTGTAGAAAAAAATTCCCATGTTAAAATTAAAGTATTCCCAAAATTTCAAGCTTTTCAGATGAATAGTTTTTTCAATAGCAACTATAAAATCTTAACTTCAATTTGAGAAACCTGTATTTGCGTGAACTGTCTAGTACTGTATTGATAACGACTAATTTATTATTAGTATGTTGTGGTGCAGAAATTCGACCACATGAAGGTGAACGTCATATGATAGAATAACGTGGATCGTGAGATTCTTTTGAAAAGTGAAACTGGCTTATTGTGAGAAAAAGGTTGAAAACTACTGGCTCAACTGGACTCCGACTTACAACAAAACTACATTACAATTTGCATACGAACTACACAAACAACATCACTAAATATTTAGAGCTTGCATATAAAATTGAATGCCTTTCGGGGCAATAATTACATAGTAGTTATTATTCTTGCTGCTACTGGTGTTATTCCAAACTCGTTACATAAAAGCTTGGAAACCTAGAGTATAAACCCAAACGTTTACAAAACCCTGCAGAAAGCCACTATCTTAAACACGTGTCATATTTTTAAGAAATCTCTACACCCAGACATTAATACTGGCATATCTTTCCCCTTCTCTTGAGCCACTTGGGTTTGGCCCTGTTTTGGTTCCGCCTCTGGCGATTGGCCTCCGGTCTTTCCAAAACAACAATGTTTTTCAGATGTTAGACCAACTATTTGATGATATAAACGCAGTTTTCTTATGATATGTAAATGGCTTAGCCTGACCCACCGCAGTGATTACACATGGTTTATAAGAAATTTATGAGCTGCTCTGAGTTCTTAGTAAATACAAATTAAATTTACCAAATTCTTACATTTTATTATTATTAAATCATTTCTTAGGAACTTTTTTTTCATTTTTTGACTATCATTTTATCTTTGATTAACTTCGTGCCTAAAGTTTATCTCTATGGAGATTATTATCAACTTAAAATAATCAGCTCGCCCTGAGACAAATGTAAGGCGCAAACACGGCTCATATCGCCGTATATACATTGTCTGTGAACTGAGTTTCTGAATGTAGAATGTTTGGCTACAGCATAGGAAAAGCAGCAGATTTATCACACTTCGAAAAAGAACAAACCGTGATGGCCAGACGCCTCGGAACGTCGATCTCGGAAAGGCCGTGTTTTGTGGGCTGTTCACGTGCAGTTATTGTGAGTTATTATCGAAAATGGTGTGCGGATGAAGAGTCGCCGTCCTGCCGTTTGCATTGATTCCAGAGGGGAGTGAAGACTAGTACGCATTGTTCGCTGCGAACGAAGGGCTACAGTGGCCCAAATCACCAGTAGCTACAATAGTGGTGACCAAGTTCAGCATAGCGCTCTGCGTAGGACCTGCGTAGCCGTCGCCCCAGACGAGTCCTTGCGGTAACCCCACGCAATTGTCAACCGCGCCTACACTGGGCCAGGGAGCACAGTAATTGGACTATTGATAGTCTGGTCCATCACGTGGAGAGTCGAGTGCGGATGCGCTGATTTCCAACAGAAACTATGACACCCGAATTCACAGTTGGATCGATACGACCTCGCAAATGTATGGGAACTGGATGATCAGCTTATAAGCGCCTAGTACCTTGTCGAGGCAATGCGTCACTGCATGTTCGTGGTTATGCCGACAGGTGGTCGTATTAAACAGGTAGTCTTAATGCATCATCCGTGAAGGTCTGTGAGTTTTTTTTTGTATAACAGATACCCTAAGGAATGAAACTAAGATGAAAGTTTAAAGTGAAAATTAACATTCAACTGGAGTTATTAAATGCAATAAAGGTATAATTTAATATTAATTTCTTATTAAATGTCAATATGTTTTTCTTTTAAACCAAGCGATGGCATCATCTGGAAATCTATATCAACACTGCTGGTAGAACGATTCTGTCGCGGCCTTTAAAAACTTTATCCTAGACATGTATGTAAACAGGACACTAGCAAACAATAAATAATTATTGCTTTTAAAAAATTCATAATTTTAAAAACATCACTCTTCATTAAATTGATCTATAAGGATGCAGACAGCTGCATTCTTATTATATTCGTAAATTTTGATTGATAGTTTTCTTCTTTAGTAATAAATTAAATATTTCTTAATATTGTAAAGGATTTCATTATACTGTTAAGCATATACGCAGAGAACCACTGACCAGTGAATGAAAATAACTTAACCTTCCCCGTCCTCAAAGACAAACTATTGAACAATTCCATTGCTTTAGTTTCACGACAGACGAAGTCGATTTTTTGAAGATAAATGTGTTGCCAACGAATCAAGAAGTGTATCGGTTACGGATGCTTGATTTTTGGAAGGAAGATAAAAAAATCTTGTCCAAAAAGAGTAAAACTCTTTTCTCTTCTCTTTGACCGTGTCAGTTCTGCTTGGAAGAGAGCCGAGAAAGTAGTTATTGGCAGCTAAATAATTGGATGACAGCTTAGTGGCCACTCGGGGCCAGAAACTATTTGCTCAAGAATATTGCGAAGAGCAAACAGACACTTTCTCGTTTTTTTCTCTTTTTCTCCCTTCTTTTCTGCATTTTTGTACATAGAACAGGCATCCCTTGCTAGCCTAGAGATAAAACTGTACTTGGGAGCCGAAGTCTTTTGAAATGAAGTCACGCACAGCTAGCCTTGGTGGTTTTAAACCCATCCACCGATATAATAATGGGCTGTGGGTAACCCCTAAGCAAATAGGCTTACGGAAGTAGTTTGGAAAAGAGGCGTGGAAAGCATTCCCGAAATGCCTCTCGAGTGTGTTACCCGGTGATTGATTTTGCTTGTGGGATGTATCTATCAAACACTGTATTTGAACACTGGGGCGTAAATCAATAAACACTTGGCTAATATTTGCCAATGATATCCAGTGCTTTTGCACATTTGCCTTAGCGAATCTATTGATTGAAGGCTGGAGTCGTAAAAACGAACCATTTCACAGTGATACGTGCTTTGAAAAGAACATGTGTAAACATTCCTCATAAATGAATTGCTCTGAAACGCTATTAAAACTCCTAAAAGATTCAAATGCTTCTGTACTGTTAACAGATAAAGTGCTTGTTATATTATTATCTTAGAAAAAGCTATAACAGAGCTATCTTCGGATTAATTGAAATTGGGAAAATGAAATTGATATTGGAGAGCAAGAAATATAGATCACGCTAGGGGAAAGTTTTTTGCCTTCACTAGTCTTATCGATGAAATTCAGTCATGATAAATGACAAATTTTATAATATTACTCTACGAAACTTTATATGTGTTTAAAGGTCGTTTCTATAAATCAGAACTGCATTCGTAAATTGTGACCATATATGAATGGTGTCTGGAAATCTCAAATTGAATACGTTTTCAATTTAATGCATGGGAATCGTCGACTTATTACTGGTATAATTTGCGTGAAAATCTTATTTACCTAGTGAATGATATATTATATTCTGTTTGTGACAGCTGTTAAAATGAATTCATTAATTCCTAATCTTTTTTCCAGTCTATAGAAGAGTACATGATATTCTTCGTGTCAAATTTATCGTGCTCCGGATAGTGAATGGTGTCTAACACAGCCATAGCCTCCCCTTTTTAAAGGAATACGGTTTATTTAGAATACTAAAAGGAAAAGCATTCAACTTGACAACTGAAACATCCTTGGAGGGCATATTCAACGTTGAAGTGAAACTATAAAAATGTTTAATAATAGCCTAATTCATAAACATATACTGCTGGCAAAATATATGCATCGCATGAAAGGTCAATTTTAATGAAATTACAAAAGAGCATAGTGTGGGTGACATAGAACATATTTAAACTTCAACACGTTATGTTCACAAGATCCTGGTACAAGGTGTTCCAAAAATCCCTCCACTGAAAGAATAGTTGATCTCTAATTTATATAAAATTTTCAATTTGGCATCCGGCATCTGCATTGTAACAGTCTAGAGTAGTCTCAACACCTGCCAAGCCCCGTACACTCAGCCGTACTCTTGTGTAACTGACTGGGACTTCGAGAGGCTGGATGGCCTTCGGCAAATCGCGGCCCGTATTGGACGTTTCTTGGATGGCTCGATGTTGACAGCAGTGGTCTACAGAAGGTATTCACACACATAGATCTGGTTCCGAACGCCCAAGCATTACTAGTCCACGCCAATACCGTCGGATTGTAAATGAAGCACTGACAATCGCGCAGCATCTACGACAAAGGGCCAGAGTAGAAAGATGGAACATTTCCAACCGTTTATATTCTCAACTGCAGTCACGTGTCCCTTTAGCGAGACTACCACTTCTGAAAGAACTCCGTTCTGTGCAGCGAAAGAGCTGACTGGCGAGCTGAATGGGGGTCTTCAGTGATGAGGGCAGATTCTGCTTGCACACTAGTGATGGACGTCAACGTGTGCGAAGAAGACCAGGAAAGTGACATTTTTCACAGTGCGTTCGTCTGCGGCACTCAGGGTTAAAATCTAATGCAATTGTGTGGGCTGTCATCAGTTACAATTCGCGCTCATCTTTGGTGTTTGTGAATGGAACACTGAACAGCGAAAGGTACGTCCAGGAGATTATTGAACCCGTTCACCTGCCTTTCCAGGATAACGCACGCCCACACACTATCAATACTACCTTACAAACTCTCCAACATATGTTCGACTTCCTTGGTCATTACGGTCTCCAGACTTGAGCCCAGTTGGTATATTTGGGACATGATGGGACGGTAATTTCATAGTCTCAGCACACCAGTCGTAACACTTGCACAATTGCGTCAACAAGTTCTGGACGTATGGAACAATGTATCTGAGGATGATAAACAGCACATATACGACCGTATGCACGCAATGGCGGCGGTGTTTCTTTTTTTCATAAAAGAAGTCATTTCGAAGTGCTGACATTAACGAAAAGAAATGCCGATATTAACGAAATGTTATTCCGTTGTGCAAGGGCAATGAATTCCACCGTCGGTCCAACAGCATTTCTTAAGACAGAAAAAAACATACGAGATATGAAACGCCGGATACGTATTTAGGAGGCTATGCTTTCATTCTCAATGGCAAGATTGAGATTTTATGAGTGACATAAAATTTGTAGAAGATGGTTCACACTTTGCGAACTGCAACACAATTTGATTCAGCATTTTTGTACGAGGGCATTCTGAAAAGTAGTGTCTCCTATTTTTTTTAAATTTGAAAATGGGTATACGTATTTGAGTAAAACCAAAAAGTGGTAAGTTTCTATAACTTTACCGTTCATAACTGTATAATTATTTTTCCATATAATCGCCATGGCGATGAAAACATTTCTTCCAACGGATGAAAATGTTCTTGATGCAGTCACTGTAGAAATGTTCCACTTTAACAGCGAAACCATAGTCTCACTTCTGTTTGCATAGCATCGTCAGAATCAAATTGATGCCCTCTCAGGTGTGCCTTAAATTTTGGGAACAGATGAAAATAAGATGGCGCCAGCTTGGGATTGGATGGAGGATGATCAACAACAGTGAAACCAAGACGCTAAATCTGTCTTGTTGTCATTGCACGAGCGTTGTTATGCTGTAGGAAGTGCTGCTCTAGATGTGGAAGAATACTTCCAATTCGTGCTTAAAGTTTTTTAAGAGTTTCAGAGTACGTCACTGAATTTATAATAGCGCCTTTTGTCATGAATTCCATATGCACTGCACCTCGAATATCCCAGAAGACTGTAAGCATGATGGCACAGCCTTGAAATTTTTGGCACAGGTGATCTTCCATTGATGATCTCTTTTTTTCGGGATCGCAGTGGTGCAATCAGCTTTGTCGCCTGTGATAATCTTGTATAAGAATCCACTGCTTTCACGTTCGTAGCACAAAAACAACTGTTGGGTAGTGACCATTCTCTTGTGTTTCATGTCAAGAAGGAGAATTCGAGGGACCCATCATGCACAAAGTATTCGGAGTTCCAATTTTGCGAGTATTACCTGCCATACACGATTGACCGTTATGCGACGATTCGCTCTAATGAGTTCATTGACATGACCTCAATGAGCGTTATCGGTTGCTGTACGTGGCCTTGCACTTCGTCGTTTGTCACACAAGTTAAGAGTTGCACCAAGTTCATTACGAGCACGAACAGAGTAATGTCGCACAATAATGATAACGACACATTGATCGGCATGATAAACCAAACCTTACCTAACCTTACCTTCGATCTCCGATGAATGTCTATCGATGGTATATTTTCTACAATTAAAGACACTATTACAATATGCTGCTTTATGCGCGCCAACATCGTGCTATTACACGCCGCCATGTTTCTGAGCATAATTCAGAATTCTCTACTGCTAGATGTACGAACTATATAAACAGTAAAACAAAAAATTAGGAGGCATTACTTTCCAGCATGCCCTCATACTTCCTTTTTGGCGTCTCAATATAAGGGAGAGAACTGATTGATGTTGACTTCACTTTATTCCTTGAACATCAATAGGATTCAAGATGACAGATAAGCCAATTTTTGCAGTGGAACTAGATATTCATGCTTGGTGTGCAATGATTTTTCTGTAACTTCGTAAAAGTTCTAAAATGCTGAGAAATGCCCAAAAGGCCGAACTTACCATTCCAGATATTCTATTTTTTTCAACTCGTAGTATTTCAATTTTCTAATGATTTAAAAATCATTTAAGGTTGAATGAAAGCTTCAGTATGTTTTTGCGTCCATGACAATATAAAAAAATCTTTGCAACAATGGTTTTCATCAACAGTTCTTTCCGACTGTAGTTTTTACCGACAATCCTTTGTAACGGTGGTTTCCACTCACAATCCTTTGCGGTTGCCATTGTAATGGAATGTCTATTAAAAATTTAGTGTTCTTCTGATTATGAAAGTCGTATCTCGTAAGTAAAAATATTTCGCCATGTGCTGTTCACGACTGACAGATGAAAAAAAAATTTACAATTCAAAGTGAAACAACAACTGGAGCATTTAAACTTATAATTTATCCACTACGAATCCAAAACAAACGACAATCGATGATGTAGATCTTCCCCAGATGTTCATCGATAACCTATTGTACAAGAGGTGACGAAAAACAAATATTTATTTTGTTTTCTCTCTCTCATCACAAGTGGCTTCTGTTGTTTCGAAATATCGGAAAACTGTTACAGTCAATTCCCATGTACAAATGCGTGTGCCTAAACATTGGAGCGATAAGCTATCAAGGAGAGCAACCCGGTGAATGATTCCATTCACAATGCAGCCATGTCAAATTCATTCCTTTCAATAAAAGAATCAAAAATTTTCACATCTCGTCTCTATATTTTTTGAAAATATAGCTCAATGAATTTATTGTACGAGGGTTGGTCGAAAAGTATTGCCTCCATGGCTGTAAATTTTTTATTTTTAACCGATTTTCAAAATTCTTTATCTATCTGATACTTACATTTGTTCTCTATGTAATGCACTGTTCACTCTTCGACATAGTCCCCATCCAACGCGTGACTAGTCGGGTGAACCTGTCGGAGAGAAATTCCGGGGCTGTTGTCGACACCAGGATTGAATGGCAGCTTTGGACCCTCTTCTGCAGCACGATAAAGCCCGCCCGCACCAGAGGCATTGCAGCATCTACAGTTCAAAGAGAAAAACTGCAGTTCAAAAATGAATAATTTGCACCTTACGGCTTTCACTACTTTCCAAAAAAGAAAGAACACCTAAAGGGGCATGAACTGCGTTCTGACGACGAGGTGAAAGATGCCATTTAATCCTCGTGTTGACATCAACCCCGGAATTCCTCTCCGAAGGGTTCACCTGACTAGTCACGCGTTGGCACAATGCTTGGAAAAGTATGGGGACTCTGTCGAAAAGTGAATAGTGCATTACACAGAGGATAAATGTAAGTATCAGGTACAATTAGAATTTTGTAAATTGGTTAACAAATGAAAAAGTTACAACAATGGAGGAATTACTTTTCGACCAACCCTCCTATTCCCACAACTGGCATTAATCTGATGCAGTTTTATATGGAAAAGCCGGAAACAATTGACAAAATGATTGTATGACTGATTTGAAAAATTGGTTTAATTTAATAAGCATTTAGTATTCGCAAAGTGAAAACAATTTGCAAACTATTTTCCAACCTAGATTCCATGAGTTTCAAATTCTGAAAATCTTTGAAAGCACCCTGGTATGAGTAAATGATATCAAGCTGCATCGTATGAAGGAGACGTAAAATAAAGGTGTCTCAGGAAGAAATGTTCTAAAATAACTGAACAAATAAAGCCAATATATTAGTCGAAAGAAAAAAGCATTTTTAATCGAATTATGCAAGATGGAAGGAATATGTAACGCATTTTATGTAACGTATCATATGAACAAAATTCCTTTTTCATGGCGGTCCCATGATCTTAACAACCAAACAGATACATGCCATACAAGGTGCATCTATATATTTGTAGCAAACGTCGGGGGAGGGAAAGGTGTATCCATTCATACAGCACACTTTTCAAGTCTCCCCTTAGATAAAAGTCCAATGGATTAAGGTCTTGAGGTCAAGAGATTGGACATGCCAACGCATTGGATTTCGACACCCGATCTATTCTCGTGGGAATATGTCGTTCAAAAACCAACGTGAATGAAAACAAGTGACATATGTGTACATATGCATGTAACTCGGTACATCGCTTTGTAGGACATATTTCCTAGTGACATTCTTTCTTGTTTTGATCCCAGCAGTAACCCCCCGCCCCCGACGTTTGTTACTAATGTATAGATATAACTGTATAAGGAAGAACAGTGTTTTTTTTTATCTGCTTTGGAAATGAAATCTGTTCGTACATTCGAACTTCAAAAGTTTTTTTCCCTTATATAATATTTTTCTGCTACCCTGTTTATGCTTATTATAATCTGAGGATTTCTGTTAAATTCTTCATTGAAATAGCGATCACTGTCTATAAAGAGCTAAAATGACAACCAGAATAAGCATTCAAAGCAGTATAATTTTACCTAAAACTGTTCATTCGAACTTGTGTGTTTCACCAAGTGCCCACACTGTTTTTTTTTTCTTAATATGTCCTTATCAAAGTGTTGCAATACATGCATGTCTTAACTTGATATATTTAACAATATTTTGATTACTAAACACGGCTGGGTTTTTTGGGTTTTTTTGCACTCACACAGGGTTAGTGGATTTTTTTTTCTTTGGAGCCGTCTGAAGTCGTTAGTTTACACGATTCCAGTGGAAAATTGTAGAAGGTTAGAGAAATCAGATAGTTGACGAAAGGTCTAGGGAATTCGGAGAGTTTATTCAGGTTCCAAAAGATTGCGTGAAATGTGCGGCTGGTATTATTATCCTCTTGGTAAATGATTCTTGGCAGTCGTGCCATGAAACAACAGAACTAGTATCCTACGGAAGATGTAAATACGACAACTGTTCGGAATCAATTGTAGTAAGAAATGGTATTCCAGATTGTAACACCAGGAATATTGACTATACTGTTTACCGCTGGAACAGTCTGTATGGTAGTGTACGGCATATACGAAAGTCAGTCATAAGATTCTTCCAATCACCATGATGGAAAAGAGCACTTCTCCGAGCGATAAACTAGTCCTGGTTATAGAAGTCCTCTGTTTGGCCCTGGAAGAACTGTTTTACCTGTACGATGAGCTTCTCATCATCTTGGAAAAGTCATTCTGTATTGGCATTGCCCAGCTTCAGCATTGCCACGGCGGATATCTTTCTCTATTGTTTTTGAATTGGTATGAACAAACGAATAATCAACCAGGAAAAAATTACAAGGAACTAAAAGATGCTCTTGTATGGCAGCGTCAGATAGTTACAGCTCTTCTATCCAAAGTTAGGAATATTATGAACGCTCCTCATAATATTAAGCTACTCCTGGTTTAACCGGCACTTAGTGTTTGTGTTATTCTTAAATTATATTACAGAAATGTTTGCAAAGAGACTGCATTTTTATTTGATTTTTAATAGCTTAGATAGGATAATACCTTTCTGAATGAAGTTATTTTATTATAAAATTTTCGTGATATTTTTCGAATCTTTTCTTATTTTAAGTAAAGGAAATGCGCCATCGCATTATATTTTGCTTGTACTTAAATCCAGGGATGGTTTAACATTAGGTAAGTTCTATGATACTAGGTAAACTTCCAAAGTTTACCAAAAAGATTTGTTGTTTCGAACGAGTTGGCGCATTTCCTCTTTATCATCTTGGGAGGTGGGTTGTTTCTTGAGCATGGTTGTTGTTGACGGATTTATTTCTTCTCTTGCAGAAGGGAAATACGTGATCCTTCCCAATGGAGAGCTCCATATCCGAGAAGTGGGACCGAAAGATGCCATGACGAACTTCCGGTGTCAAACCCATCACCGCCTGACGGGAGAGACGAGGTTGAGCTCTTCAGCTGGGCGCCTCTTTTTGACGGGTGAGTGAAAAGAATCCTTCCCAGGTGCCTTCTTCCTCGATTGAAGGGGGATGAGGTGGGTAAGAGAAAACAATGATCGAAAGACATTCGTTCGTTAGTTCGTTCCTTCTCCTCCAGGGGGAATGAGAGAGAGAGAGAGAGAGTAAGTGTGTGTGTGTGTGTGTGTGTGTGTGTGTGACGGTGGGCGGTGCCTCTCTCTGCAGTTTATCCCCAATCGATCCACTGAGGGCCGTATCACTTTTCGCTCTGTCAATTGGGTGAGTTTAATAATTTCTGACAGTTGGTTCCTCGACGAAACCCTTCTTTCTTTGTTCTCCCCTTCATTTAACGTCTGTTCTGTGTAATTAACCTTTTGTCTGGGGTTCGGGGATTTTTTTGGTAGTACTAATCCACCAATGATTTTCTGACACCTAAAGCCACCCACTTTACTCCCTATCTTTTCCAACTTGGATCAACAATATCTTTTCTCGCAACATAATTCTATCCGAACATGTTGCGGAAATTCAATTAAAGAAGAGGGGAGAAACTTCCAACGAAAATAGGTTTTAATTTCTTAGTCCCTGCAAAGAAAGTCTCTTTTCATCCCTCCCCTCTCTTAAAAGTAGAATCTTGGTAGAAGACTTTTTTTTTTTTTTTTTTTTTTATTTCCCTAACATGGAAATTTTTTTTCTTCTCTGCTTAATTGCTTTAATCATACTAAAATGGGTTCAAATTTCTTCCATTTTTGCAGATGTTTTAAGACTTTTATTTAGTGGTAGTCATGACTTTTTTTTTCATTAATTAAAGGTATATTGAAAAAATGCTCTAATTAATGCTTTATTTAGGTATTATTGCTGAAATAACAGTCAACGTTAATTGCGTCGTTTTCAAGTTAATTAAAATTAAATGTATGGGTAGTGTTTGTTCACTTACGCGCTATTATTAAGGTAATTGTTGTTTTATACAATTATGAATATAAGAGTCGTTGTATATGAGAATATGATTAAATTTTTTACCACTTAATAGAATAATTCGTTCCTTTGTTTTATTGAAAATAGTTGAGCCCCTTTGATTTTTATATCCACTTTAATATATATTGGCATACCTAATAACCAGTGCAGCATTCCAATATTTATTGGAATTAAAGTACGGGTAACGACTCCTTATAACGAACTCGAATGGACCAAAAATTCATTTAGTTATAAAGAGAATTTGTAATAAGGAGTCGAAAAAATTTGAAGTAAATACAAAATTAAATTCAAACAAAATTATTAATTAAAAACTCGATTATGGTTGATAGACTGACTTTTCACATAATAGGTTGTCAATTTTTATAAAATTTGAAAATACATCATAAGGATTGTGTCCTTGTGACATTAAATATGGTTTTACCTTAGAAAATCCTTCTCTTGCTTTTTGATTTGTTGTCACAGCTGGTTCATGATTAATGCTTCAATATTCCAAAACTAAAATTGTTTGTTTAGTAAATCCACTAATTGTGTAAGATAATTTCGGTTAATTTAATAAAAAATAAAAATTACTCTACAATAATTTGTTACGTCTGGGTTGCCGAAATCACGTTTGGTAAAATCGCGCCAAATTCACGCGCAAAAACACTTGAGTAAGTATTTTAAAATTATCAACTTTAGTTCGCTAAATGAAGATCTTAGAAAATAGAAAGTGAAACTAGAATTTTTTGTTATAAAAGGAACTTCCTAATATGGAATTTCTTTGTAAAGAGTATCATTTAACATTGGGTTCTATACGTGGCCAAACCAAACTTTAAAAAAAAATTTCGTTCTATAGAAACGCAAAGAAACATTTTCAAACTTCAAAGCATATGCATTTTCTGGAATGTATTCAAATCCATATATGATAGTTTAATATAAATGACTTCAAAACTTTAAAAAATAATTTTTTCTTTTAATATTTATTTCACTTTTTTAAATATATACTTTTATTTAATGGTGATTATTTTTATTTTCATTTCCCGCCTCTTGATTTTTTTAAAATTCCCGGATGATCCAAAAGTGAAAGAAAATTTGAAACTGCAATGGATCGTTCGATAATATCCCAAACATTTTCGATGGGTTCATGTTTGGCGATCTAGGTGGCCAATTCAGTCATTAGGTACATGGAGCATTGTCCTCCTGGAACATCCCATCGTTGACTTGATCAGAGAACAATAATAACAAATTTCTCCAATAACATCAAATTTAAAAGTGCTGTGACCATCATATAGCGGTCGTTAATCCAGGTTAATTTCATCTACACGGGCCCTGAATGGATTACAATAAATAAATAAAATAAAAATAAAAAAACAAAAAAAAATATTCTTCCCTCTCTAACAACTTCCCTCTCTAACAACCAAATTAAAAAGATTACCACAATAACATGATCATAATGTGCTTAGAGTAATCTCATGTCCATAATCCACCATCACTTCAATAAATTCATAAAAACCTGTGATATTTCAAAAGTCACCGTATTCTCAGTTGCTTCATGAAGATCAATATCTTTTTAATTTGGTTGTTTTTATTAATTTTAAGTATTTATTTTGGTTGAAGTGTTAAAACTTACATGCATAGTCAGCCCTGTTACACTTTTTTGCCATGGGGTAGGCATGGTTGGCTCAGTTACATTTTTGTAAATAGGGAGGGAAGAATGCTTTAATTTTTAATATAATTATTTTTAATTTAATTTTTAGTGTTCGGATTTTTCAAAATTTTTAGATGTATAAATGAACTTTAAAATTTGATGTTATTGGAGAAATTTGTTATTATTGGATATATTATAAATCGTTTTAAAAAAGGATTTCGCATATTCTCTGATCAGAGGACCCCAAACGCTGCCATGTTAACATGCCCCACACCACGTAGGAGCCACCACCAGCTTGCACATGCCTTCCTGACAACTTGGGTTCATGGCCTCATGAGGTCTGTGCCGCACTCGAAATCTACCATCAGCTTGCACCAACTGGAATCGTGACTCATCGGACCAAGCTATATGTTTCCAGGTCCAATGAACATGTTCACGAGTCCAGGCTAGGCGCATCCACCGATGGCATGCTGTGAGTAAAGCCACTTCTGCTGGCATATCTCAGCAATTCCAAATTTCGCTGCACTGACTCATAGATACGTTTTTAGTTCGTTCCTCATTGAATGTGGCTTGTTGGTTGACGTAGTGACGTGTCTATTACGAAGGACCATTCTGCTCAGAAGTCGCTGGTCACGAGCATTTATCAGGCGTGGTCGGCCACTGCGTAGTCCATGGTGGGAGGTAATTCCCGAAATAAGATACTCTATGTAAACCCTTTATACTGTGAATCGAGGAATGTTGAATTCTCGCATCACTCAGAAATGGAATGTCCCATTCGTCTAGCTCTAACTATCATTCTGCGTCCAAACTCTCATACTTCTCGTCGTGTAGTCATAAACACGTCACAAGACGTTTCAGACGACTGCTAACGTTTCAGCATTGCCTATTAATGCACGGATGCAAGCAATGCCTGAAAATTTTCATACGACGCTCCCATGACTTTAGGCACTTCAGTGTATATTTTTTAAATAATTCGCGTCAACACAATTCCATGAGATTCGCTAAAAAATTAACTGCTCAACTAACTGTACTTAATTAGTCCATAGGAGGCTAATCCTTATTGATCTCCACGTATGAAATGCCAGTTCGTCGTGAAACTTTAGCGCACAATAAATTCCCTGAGTGTTGCTGCCGTCGATAGCGTGTCGACTTCATTTTTGATTTCCGACACAACTGTACTAGATGTTCGGATTCTTCCTCTTTTTTGAACTTGCTGCCAAAGAGCCCGTATCCTCAAACCTTTTCGTTATTTGCTTCATGCAGAAGAAGACATGGGCCCCTTTCCATTTCGAATAAAGAACAGGTTTAAGAAAGAATGACTGAATACGTAAAGACAACAAACTACGATATACATAGCAGTTGCGCATTGATCACTGGTCAGTTTTAGGAACCATCCTCGATATGACGGGGGTTAGACAGGGATGCTGCTTAAATCATTGATCAGTTGCTATCGGTTCCCTATCATTTTTATGCGTTTCGTGCAAACCGGTTCAGATTGCTTTACAGTGCGATTTATTATTTTCACATTTTCTATCATTTTGGATCACCAACCAGGAACAACTACAGTACTTTTTAAAGGTGTTAAAAAGAGCCAATTCAATATTCCTCATCAGATATTTCAAAAATGTAAACCATTATTGTTAAATACTATCTTTAATTTGCATTTATTATGTTTTTTAAATTTAAAAAGCTAAAGAAAATTAAAATAGGAAACTATTACTTGAAACTCTAAATCTTTTGTTTGACAAACAACTTGACTTTCTAAAACCATATGGCGTTCTCTAACTGTAGAACTTTAAGAACGTCTGCAGGATATCAGAAAGATATTCTCACAACAAACTCTTCCAAATTCAATAGTATTGAATTTTGAAAGTTATTATTATTATTTTTTACGGTACATACAGAGGCTCATAGATTTCATTTATAGCCATACTATGAGCATGAAAACTCCGTCACGTTTCTTAATGTTGTTTTGAAAGTTCAAACATTTAATAGCTCATTTACTAGTTATTAAAATGATTAATTTTACTTTTCACTTTCATTTCATTGCGCCTGTAGTAATGTGGTAGCCTCTCTATAAACAAATGCTTTTGATTCGTGCAGAGATAACGACGAGGGAAGTGCCATTCAAGCACTATCCTATCTTTTACAGATATTAAAACTTTTCAATATCGTAGAAGTTACAAAAGCCAGGCGCAATTTCCTGAACCGTCGCTACATTTGTTTTATTACTATGTAGAAAATGAAGATAAATCGGCATAAAGAGATTTCATTAAAGCTCCAAAGGAAAAGGAAATGCTTATCCACAATTTAATGCTAACTTAATTCACACTGATATCGCTCGCTAATGCTCGGATTCGAATGAATGCTATAGTACTGTGTAATAATGATATTTCTGTACTACAGATTCAGACCTAGCATTAAGATCTGTACATAGTAAGATAAACATAATTGCTAATTAAGCATAGGCTCTTTAATAGTTGGCTTCGAGATAAGGCGAATTAAACTTCTATAACATTAGTGGGGCAGAATAATGAAAATCTTCTATTGCTACATTTGTATAATTCAAATCTGTTTGTTTTGTAAAAGTTTTTTTTTAATTAGGCCTATTTAATTCGTTTACGAATGGATTCACAGCAAGCGCTAAACTGGCTCTATTTTAATCGAAATAATTGCTAATAATAAAGTATATAGTCTGCGCATTCACTACCGAGCTTCATTTGGTGTTTAGAAATTCGTATCTTTCATGAATACACAGCTTTCAACTGATTAAAATTGCCGAGAATATTCACAACTGATTAGCGATTATACACTCTGATCACGCATTTTCCAATACTTTTTCTAACCAAATTTCTACTCTTAACACTTTTTTTAGCCAAATATCCAGATAAATAAGAACTGTTTCTTTGTTAATGAAAATATACTATTCAATTCATCAGGAAATAGTTATTTTGCGGTGTTATCTTTTGAAATAAGATATACACTGAGTGGCCAAATTATTATGACCACCTGACAGTTATAGGCAAATGAGCTATTGCGTCACAGCGCTGCCGCTAGAGGGCTAGATAGCTATAAAAAGGGAATGCAGGTGAGGTGAACCATCAGTTGCACTGTGTTTTTTGCGACGATATGGGCAAAAAACGTGATTTAACTGAGTTTGAACGCGGGATGATCGTCGGCGCGCGCAGTGTCGGAACCAGTATCAGCAAAACAGCTGAACTTGTGAAGCAGTTATTAATGTTTACAGAGAGTGGACTACCAAGCAAAAAACCGGCTCTCAACGTCAAGCGTGTGGTCGTCACAGGCTCCTCAATCCTCGAGCTGAAAGGAGATTGGCCAGAGTTGTCCAGGGCGACAGAAGAGCAACAGTGCGTCAAATAGCGGCAAATCTTAATCAAGGACAAACTGTGACCGTCTCTGAATGAACTGTTCGCCGCTCATTACATCATTTAGGCTATGGAAGCCGACGACCAGTTCGAAAGCCTCTACTGTCAGCCTTGAACAAGAGCAGACGTCTCCAGTTCGCCAAGAAGCACAAGGATTGGACAATAAATGACTGGAAAAGGGTCATGTGGCCGATGAGTCACGATTTCAAATGCATCATACAGATGGCAGGATTAGAATATGGAGAAAACAACATGAAAGCATGGACCCCACCTGCATCGCCACAACACTTCAAGCTGGTGGCGGCAGTATTATGGTTTGGGGGATATTTTCTTGGCATTGTTTGGGTCCTTTGATTCCTCTGCACGGACATGTGCGTGCCCAAGATTATTTAAGTATTGTCGCAGATCAAATACATCCCGTTATGTTAATGGTGTACTCTGACGGGGATGGATACTTCAGCAGGACAATACTCCTTGTCATAAGGCTGGCATCGTCCTCAGATGGTTCGAAGAACATGCCGGAGAGTTTACCTTGCTTCGTTGACCTGCACAATCGCCAGATCTCATTACAATTGAGAATTTGTGGGATAAGATCGAACGGGCCAACAGGCAGCGGGATCCAACACCATCAAATCGGCAGGAATTGGAAGGTGCATTTCTTCAGAGTTGGTTTCAAATTCCTCCTACAACCTACCAACATCTCATAGAATCCACGCCCCGAAGAATGCAAGCAGTAATAAGAGCGAAAGGTGGCCCAACACTGTATTAAGGGGGTGGTCATAATAATTTGGCCACTCAGTGTATATTATCTGTTGTGTTATACTGTGTCAAAATTGCTATACTTTCCATATAATATCTAGCTCAGGTCAGAATGAATTAAGCTTATTTCATAGCTTATTAACCAAATTGAAACGTTGAGGTGGAATTTATTATAATTTTCAGTGACATTTTAATGAACGTCAATGCAAAAAACAAGGAAACTAAAATTTAATTGCATTTTTATGCTAAATTAAAAATAAATTATTCAAATTTTGACTTTTCAAAATCTCCATAAAATTTTACATAGCTTACTTATCAAAATAACCCAATTCAAAATTGTAATTCGAATAATTTCTTTATTGAATATTAAACACGATCTTTAAATCGAAATTTACTTCAAAGGTATTAAATTATTTTTATATCACATAGTTCAGTAAACACAACATTAAAATCATTAATCAAAAACGGTCCAACATGACAACATTCTCATCCAGAAAATTGCTGAATTTCGTTACAGGGATTATACACTCACATGCCAAAAATCATGGGATAGCACCTAATAACTTGTGGGACCGCCTCTAACTCGGCGAAGTCCACCACACTTTTACCTTTTTTTAAAATTAGATTTTTTAATTTTTACTACATTTTTGAAGGTAAAAGTGTGTGCTTTAAAATTTTTATTTTATATTTTTTATTTCATTCTTTTTTGTCTTTTTTTAAAAACAATAAGCTCTTGTATGATAACTACAAAACCAAAAAAAAACTTAGAAGTCTGCCCAGTCGGCTACGTTTGTATCTCGGAAAACCGTTTACAATACATTACGCTGGCTTATTATAAACAATCCTCTCCACAAAGATGTCACAATCAACAATCTCGCTAACATTGATATTCAAATTAACAACAATTACATACAACAATTAACAACGATAACAATAAACAACAACACAGGCAGTCGTTACGTCATGGTTGCATTGTATACGTATGAAACTTAAATATTAAATAACTTACGAATAAATGAAAGACTAGTGAAACTAACGATTAAAACAAGCATTATCATCGATAAGATGCCGCTTGGGAAAGTTGCAGAGCTGTAGGTAGTCACTTTATGTGAGACACTTTAAATTACTAAAAATTATAATTATTTCTAACATTGTCAGAAACATATACATAATGGAAGAAAAGTCGCCCCCCCCCATACAATCTGTGCAGAAAATAGTTTTATCTTAAATCTGTTGTAGCGAATAAATAAGAAATCATGGTTGGGACATCTGTAGGTGACCCTCCGATGATCTGACTATGCAAATTAGGCCATATATTAAATTTATCTCATAAACCGTAATAAATACTGGCCGATTTCCAATTATAAACTTGTTCCGCATTCAATTATGAGGACACAATAAAAAAAAATCCGCATTTGGGATATCTCCATTTTCTGCACAGGTCGGAAAGAAAAACACCTTTGGTTCATCCTCTTTGTGTTTCTTTCAGAATGATTATAAAAAGTCGTGCTAGTTAAAATAACCTTGTCTCCGGCTAAATTATTTATAAAAAATAACTCAATTAAAATAGTCAATATTTTAAGACAAAAGTACTTTTGGTGGTTTCTTATTATCCTAAAAATAAATTAACTCTTTTCCCAGAATGAAATCGTCTTGCTGTCTTAACGTTCAGTCGGTTTACTCTCCATGTCATCGTAGGGAATGCCTTATTGAACCAGAAATAATGGTTTCCTAGACGACAAAATAGCAGAAAATACAAAATTGAAATGGTATGAGTTGTCACCGTAATTCATGACCAGAATGAACTGTTGTTAACGTTATCATGGTTTTTATGACATGTTTAGGAAGGATGGAGGGGGTTGTGGAGAAAGAAGAGGGAAAAAAAAGAACAAAACAAACTTGTTTTCATGCGTGACAGTTGACACGTGTTAAACTTTGGTTCCACCGTTTGGCTACTTTCTTTTTTTCGTTAGTTTTTTTTTACTTCTTTGTTTGACGACAACATGCTATCGGCTCCTCCGCCCACCGTACAACAGCAGCAACAACAAATCATGATTTAAAGCCAGTCAGTTGAGGGTATTAAAAATATGAAAAATTCTGTCGGTTTATTTGAAAACTTCAAATTATTGCCGCCGCCGACCCAATGTATTATTCAACTTTTTATCTGTTCGTTTAAAAATGGGGAAGGAAGAAATACATAAAGGAATAGAAAGATTAGAATAGAAAGATTAATATTATCTTTTTTTTCTAAATATATAGTTTTGCTTTTTTTCTGGTGGATACTGTTTTTGCTGAAATTTCAAAACATAAATTTGGAGAATAGGCTATTATTTCTGAAACGGAATATTATTATTATTATTATCATTATGCTGGAGAAAAATTTGCCTGGGTAAATTCACGTCTTTCACTCTGTATAACTTTAAAGATTTTTCTTTTGTTATGAATGTCTTTATTAAAAAAAATGTCTACATTTTCTCAAAATTCCTTTATGTATTGTGAGTTTCAGAAATTTTTCATTTGTACAAATGGTAAAATTATTTTTGTTATTTGATTAAGGAAGTTATTGATTAAGTCTCATGTTCATTATGGTTTAAATTTTTTATAATTTCTTGTTACTAGATATTAAAGTTAGAATTTAAAGATGTAATTATTATAAGAATGAGACCCTCAGTTTAGCCCAAATTTTCAAAACTGGATCTTGAAAGGGGATAATTATATTTTTTCGAATTTATGGGGCTACTTTCCAGGCATCCATTAGAAAGCAATTAAAATTTGAACATTCTAGGAAGTAGAATGCTTAAACTACGAGGGATTTTTAATCATTAAAGTTGCGATACACCTTAAAGAGAATGGAACTATTTACTCTCTAAATGAAGCAAAAATTGCTAGATTAATTTATGATATTCCATATCCTAATAGTTTCGATTTTGCCTTTGATATTTCATCCGCTTAGCCACTAAAGAGTTTATATGTTTGTTTGTTTGTTTGTTTTTTTTTTAGCAATTCACCTTCTGTAAATAATTTATTTTTTTAGTCTGGCGCCAAAATAAGATGTTACGGCAAACAGATGGAATTTTTTTTCACAATTTGGCAGTTGTATTGAAATGTCACGCATGTTTTCTGTTCGGTTTATACCTTACGTTAAGAATAAATTAACTTTGAATAAATTAGCACAGCTAATAGAACTTTTCTAATGGAGATATTTTATAAGAGGGCGATTTTCATGCTCAGAAAGTAGAGCAGACATGCATGAAAATTACTAACAATACAGATGGATGTTTCCTTTACACCTATAATTTTTCTCAGTTTTCTTAATTTTCCGCATTTACTCCAACAACTAGCATGGCCTTAAGTTTACAGAAAACAAATTCATCAAGGCCTTGCCTGTACCACTTCTTGAAGTCTGTTCGCGCTATTTCATGAACTAGTCTCTCTCCTCTTTTTTTCGCCAGACTCAGACAGAAGCTTAACCGTGATGAGTTCAAAGATGAGTTCAAATGACCCATGGATATCTATCGCCGTGACAGAAAATTTATCCGAAAAAATTAGACACATATTGTTCTCATAATTAGTAAATGAACTTTCCAAATTTTGCAACATTTTCATTACAGTGCTCAGGTTCATTTTATTCAAAGGAGTACGGCCTTGTTTTCTTTAAATAGTGCCCAGTGTATCTTTCAGCGGCTCAAAATGACGAAAATCAAAGGGGGAAAAAATCGGGATTCTAGAGCGGAACACAGTCCAATCCAATTTATAGTTATTCAGGCTTATGGTGAGGGCGTGCATTGTCGTGCTGGAGCAGCATTAGCACTCCAGAGGTGGCGCGGGTATTTGTAACACGGGTGGTGGCGCGCGGTCTATGAGACCGCATTTTGAAACAACGTTTTTTTAATGTTCAAAAATGAAATTCATGAATATTTTTTATCTATCACTTAATTTACCTCATTATTAATAGAACATCTAAAAAAACTTTTCAATATTATCTAAAAAACGCAACTTTTAGAAAGAAATTTAAAAACCCTTCTTTTTCCGTCAAAATTAGACATGAATATTTCAGGAAAGGCATTTATAAAAATAAAATAGTTGAAAATTGATACTTTGCATTATTTTTACTTTTCATATATGTATACTATTTTACATAAAAGAAAACCATTATAAAAATGAATAATAGCAATCATTTCTCAGAGGATAAAAATGCCTATTTTTTATTATAAAAAAACTATAAAATAATTTTTCTCGATATATAAAATTATTTTATTCAAAACTAGTATAAACGGGGGTCAAATATATATGAAATTATATTTATAGAAGAGTTTATTGCTCTTGAATTTCAGAAAACAGTATTAGTATACTTCCATTATAATTTGCGTTTCGCTCCAAAAATTTGTTTTCAAATAAAAGTTTCTAAGTTAAAAAAATATTAACAAACAAAAAATGTATTGGAAATTAACTGGAGAATATGTTTAGTAATAAAAAATTAAAAAGAAGTATAAAAAATGACTTTTACATCAAGTTATTTTAGTAACGAATATGGTGGCGCGCGGTCTCTGAGACCGGACGTCCTATATATGTGAATCTAGGGAAGAAACCGTGGA
Source organism: Rhysida immarginata (assembly GCA_023313115.1). NCBI lineage: Eukaryota > Metazoa > Arthropoda > Chilopoda > Scolopendromorpha > Scolopendridae > Rhysida > Rhysida immarginata. The sequence goes on along the minus strand of JAHWFO010003882.1, from coordinate 1,037,045 downwards.
TTATAACATACAGACTTCTAGAAGGGTCCAAGTTGGGAGTATACAGAAGTGGTCATTTGTTTCTTTTAAATTCATAAGAAGATATTCACAAAAATGTAGTGATGCGGTCCCTGAGACCGCGCGTCATTTTTGGAGTGTTAGAATTGTGATGCGCCGATTTACAATAATAATGGCTTCAGTGCAGTTGAACATGTTTGGGCATATGCCTAAAATGATCATGCACCTGTATTTCTCCACTTGCTGAAGCTTTATTCTCTAAGACCCACGACCAAAGGTTCTTCTGTCTATTTCACAGTTTACAAACATGTCACGAAACTTCTCTCAACCAAGGATTTAATAATAACTCGTTTTTTGTAATGCGAATCATTCCCTGACGTCATTTAAATACATGACTATAGCGGCGCTATTTATCGGAATATGTAGCCCCGCATTTTCACTTTTGCAAACGTGTAAAATTTCACTTATGTATCTTTATTTTGACTTTGAAAAAAATTGGGGTGGCAGGTATAAAATTGGCAACAATTTTCGAGTTGAAAGACATTCGACAAGTAACATTTTTTTGCTTCCGCTTTTTGATTAGACATCATTAGCTAGCAGGAAGGAAACCTCAATTTCTTCATTCACAGCGTGCGCTGCTATAATACTGGGTCATGTCAGATCTTACTGAGATTCAAAGAGGGCAAATTAGCTGCTGCCTCTGATTGAGGTTCCTAATTTATTCGCGAGGTACTGTTATCAAAGGTTATGGCGGCATATACAGGTTCCGGCAAAACATCATTTGATAAGCGACAAAAGGATATGGAGAAAGATTGTGACTCGGAATAAGAAAACAACTGCTGCAAAAATGAGTGTAGAACCCAGTCTCAGATTTCCCAAGCTAGTGTCTTTAAAAACTGAGGAGAAAAATCAATAAGCAAAATATTCGCGGGCGAATTGTAATTCCCAAATTACTATGGTCCGATGAATCGAGTATCACACTGTTCCTTACGTGTTTACTTGGGGCGAACGCTGTCCTAAGCTTTTGACCAGGATCTTCTTGTGCCAATGGTATAGCATTCCCTTTGCAAACTTATATTGAGCACACAAGATGGAATATAGAGCTGAAAAAAATGCTATGGCAAGAGATGGAGGCTGGCGCTCTATTATTTTCATATCCGCGGGTAGGTGTGCAAATGTTTGGTAATATTTCACAGTACGGAGTTTTCGGCTGTACACTACAAAAGTGTTAGAAGTGCATTCTGGACAAGTACAAGTTTCCAACAGTAGGTGTTTCGGCTGAATACCATATCTGTGTAAATATTGATCAATCCGGAGGCCTGATCTGAACCCTATCGGGTTGTACGGGATGAACTGGATCGTCAAGACCGTCAAAAGAACAAAGGCTGAACTGTTCGCTGCGTTACAATTTATAAAATACTAGTGGAAAGTGGCAGGATGATTAATCGCCGTTATAAAAACAATACATTTAGCGCAAAATACAGTATTAATGATAGCATTAATGAGTATTTGTGAGCCGGGGTATATTTCAGAGAATTTTAATTACAACATACACAGTCATATCACTGAATTATGACCACCCGCTTAGTAATGGGAGTAGCCACCCTTCACCGCTATAACTGCTGCTAGCGTCGTGGCATGGACGCAAGAAGTGCGCGGTTTGTGTCCGATGCTATGGCAGTCCATTCCGCTTGAAGCGCTGTCCACAGAGCTTCGAGAGTCATAGGTGGAGGGTCCAGCTGCCGTACATGGCGATCAAGGTGCTCCCACAGATGTTCGATTGGATTTATGTCCTGCGAATTAGCGGGCCAAGGAAGCACTCGAAAGTCAGTAGTGTTCATCGAACCAATCCAGAAGGACACGTGCCTTGTGGCAGGGTGCATTGTCCTGATGGAACACACCATCACATTGGGGGATGGATGATGGATGAACTGTAAGCGGTGGTTACCATGAAACCAAAGTGGTTATACTAGAAACCAAAGTGGTTATACTAGAAACCTGAGCACTGCGACTCTCTGAGTCTATTGTACTATCCCCAATCATGACTGCTACAGGAAACAGTAGCAGCCGGATCGACGGCTTAACGTGCCCTCCGAAGCACAGGGGGCGATGAACATTTCCAGGTGGTCACCCAACCTGTGATTAACCGCGCCCAAGGTTGCTTAACTCTACCATTGCATTAAGCAAGGCGAGACAACTGGGCTACGGCTGCCCCCATCACATTGGGGGAACATCGTGAGCATGTACGGGTGCACCTGATCCGCTACGATTGACAGAGAGCCACAGGCATTTAAATTGCCCTATAGAGGAATCAGTGGATATAACTGCTCCCAACAGAAGATCCCCCACACATGCACACTACCCCCACCAGCCTGTTTCAGGCCCACAACAGTCTCCTGCAATCTCTTTTCATGGCGTTCACGACGCACTCGCCTTCGCCCGTCAATCTTATGGAGCAAAAACCTTGAATTGTCGGAGAAGGCGACCTTAGCCACTCGTCTGTGGTCCAATGGCGGTGCTCACGTGCAAAGTCTGGTCAACATGGGTGCAGCAACCATGCGCCGACTGTTCAGGCCCATCCGTAGCAGGGTGCGTTCAACGGTAATGTCGAATACACGTCTGTTGGCACCACTGTTGAATCTGGTGGTCAGTTGATGGACTGTGGCTCTCCTGTCATCTTTTACGAGTCGTCGTAGGCGCCGCTCACCCCGTTGGTCGATGGCTCGTGACTCTTTACAGTGATGGCGTTGGGACGCGATTTCTGTCCCTGCTGTCCACTCTTTGTACACCTTCACTACAGCGGACCGTGAACAGTTCACAAATCGCGTCGTTTCGGAGATGGTGCCACCCTTGCTGCGATAGCCTATTATCATCTTTTTTTGGATGTACGTTAAATTCGGACGTTTACTCATCTTGAGGCTCATGCACCTGCCGTTTGATGCACCAGCTTTAAAGCTTTCTCAGCCTGTTATGCAAATTTTGCAATGTGTAATCGTTGTTGGGGCGAACCATGCGTATATAGATATTTTGTAAAGCTTTAGACTCAATTTTTTTTTGTATTAAGGATCGCGTCATTTATTGCAGTTTATTCTTCCATATTAATACAATTTACAACTTGATCTGTAACATAAACAAATAGTATACGCAGCACGTAAGATTAATTTTTACTTTTTTAAAAAAAATATTATTTAAATTCATTTTTTATAAAATAAATATAAAATAGTAATTTTCAGATAAATAAAATAAAATTCCCGAAATAAAATTTCTCCTGTTATAGATCATGAACTTGTCATAAATTACTTCTCTTGCGTATCAAATACTGATAAAATTACAGACACTTATGATTGATTAATAGGGACAGATATTACTAATAAAAATAATAATATTTGAGATTGTATAGTAAAATTAAAATAAAGCTTTGTACATATTATGTTATATAATAGTTATTAAATAAAAATAAAAAATAAATAATAATTGACAAAATAATAAATAATAAATAAAATCAAAATAAAAATAAAACTAGAAATAAAAATTAAAATAAAAAGCTGACGTTTCGGATAGAGACTACCCTTTATCAAAGCAAAAAGGATAATTATCTAAAGGCAATTAGAATATTAGAGGATTATCCTGAAGTCATGAAAAGAGTACTAAAGGACACCTTTATATATTGGCGTCCTTGAGTACTCTTTCCATAATTTCAGGATAATCCTCTAATAATCTAATGGCCTTTAGAGAATTATCCTTTTTGCTTTGATAAAGGATAGTCTCTATCTGAAACGTCAGCTTTTTATTTTATTTTTTATTTCTAGTTTTATTTTTATTTTGATTTTATTTATTATTTATTAATTATTTTGTCAATTATTATTTATTTTTTATTTTTATTTAATAACTATCATTTATTGTATTCCAGGGTTTTTGTGTCTCGTCCTTTTCTCTTATAAATATCCCTTTGAATATTATGTTTTTAGTACTGAAAGTATTAAGAGAAAATGACCTGCGATTATAATTGAAGCTAGTCGAATAGATATTGGGACTGGACTAATAATATTTCTAATCTGCTTCATTATATACCATAAAACGTATTTGATATGAAGGGTTTTCTTGTGGTGCTGAATGGGTAGATATACAGTCGGATTACATTATTTATACAACTTAATATGAAAGGAATTAAATGGCTGAAAATACTAATAGACCAAGTCCACTTTCAATAAATTGTGGATTAACAACACCAATTGTGAACCGATACCAAATTTTAGGACGAGAAAAATTATATTTTCGAGACACAATAACATGATTCTCTTTGTATAAATCACGATTCCTCATTTTTTAAATAAAATAATAGCTTAAACTCTAAATTACTATGAATGTCAAAAATGTGACTTGGTCTATTTGTATTTTCATCATCCAATTCAAAACGGCATGGTTAATGTTAAGATGTGTGCTTAAAACGATGACTTGAAATGTTCCTACTTTCAAATAGAATTTTAAAAATGGTTCGGTATTAAAGTGTTAATTTTATTTAATTGGAAATTACCTTTAATTCTGTTTAAAGGTATTTAAATAGTTTAATTTTGAAACTTATAATGAACAAGTTATCAATATAATATCCTATTAACGAAGTGTAATGGAAAAATGGCTAATGTGAATTAGGAACGTTTAAAATATGGTCAATGAGATAAGTACATAATCAAAAGCGTATATGAATTATCAATAAATTATAACCACCTGATTATTATTGTAAATTCTACTAAAAGCTCCATTCATAACCTTTAAGTCTTATAATTCTTTGAATTATTATTGTTCATACTTTAATGTTAAATTATCGCAAATAGTATAATAGTTATTTTGAATACAAATATGTTATCGTAATTTCAATAAACAAGCTTTGATTTTGTTTAAAATTATCAAAAATTACTATAGTCAGTTGGCATTTATTCATACCGATACCAAAAGAGATGCGAGATTATTATACGTTGATCATATCCATATAACGCCAAGTTATTTATTGATTTATTGGATTTCATTTGATACATTTATCGCATAGAGTGCTTCGTCGTTGGCTTGTGTAGATTTTATTTTTTCACCTAATTAGGGTTGAGGAATGATTAAAATCGTTATCTGGCGTGGAATGTGTTCCACCCAATCAGACATTCGATGGTTATGAGTAAGTGTTAAATGGGCGACCTGTCAACGGGCAGAAAAGTCCTCCATTGAATGGCGTTGAGTGGATGCAAATCCCCCGGGATCCATTGTCATGTCACGGGAAATTTGTCTAATCAAGGGAGGAGTCCGATGGAAATACGTTACTTCGTGTCGTGGATCGGGTTATGGGAATGAAAAGCCAACCGAACGAAGACTCCATGAGGATGGGGGAACGAAATTAATCGATTGAGACAAGAATAAGTTTTCAAAGACTCCTTTCTAAAGAGGGATTAGCGCCTGCCTTTGATAAAATAAGGAAAAAACCAGACGAAATCTTTGAATACCACCAAACAGTTTCTTTCTTTCGCTTGCTTTTTAATGCCTTGGTTTTTTGCTGAGATTAAAATTTCCATACGAAATCTCCCTATTCCCATTCATCGATGCTAATTAGAAAACTTAATGATTTCTACTTAGAGATATAACTTTTTGTGGGATTTCTTAAGGATTATGCATGCTAATGTTTATTGGGTTCAAGGAAAAATATGAAATCGAGGAATAATCCTTTCTTATTAACTTGTCATTAAATAGTCGAAATTCAGTTCTTGTTAAATTAATTTTAGCTCCAAAATTCTTAAAAATGTAAAGATAGAGCAAGGTGAATTTTATTGAAAATCAAGAAAATGGATTACTTCCAATGAAATCATTTTAACACCAATTTAGTATGAGAACAACCGAAAATATTCTGACACTTGACATAAAAGTATAATAAGAGCATTGTTGTTTATTAGTATTGTCAATAATTTGAATGGTTTATTTGCATCATAATGATAAAGTCATTCCGCTTATGAACCAAAAAGTTTGTTTTCTATGTTAAATAATGCAACAATACCAATATAACATCCTTTCTTGTTTATCACTTTGAAAACTGGATCTGGTAACGATATGGTCAAGGAAATTAGGTAATTTCTTCCCAGCAATTTGTAATTCCCTGTTTTAACTCTGTAACACTGCTACAATGCTTTCCTCCAGCGTATACACTTCTCGGCAGCTGCGCCCATACAATTTCTTTCGGATTTACATCCGGCGAGCAAGCTGGCCAGTGGAGAACGCACACATTATTATCAAGAAATCAGTTTCATTTTGATTTGGCAACTTGAATTAAAGCCGTGTCTTGCTGAAACATAAGGAAAGAGCCTCAAATTTTCTCAGCAAGTACATGTTCAGCAGTTCCTGATAATTGGTGGCATTCATACGTTCAGAGCAGAAAACGATTTCTGTCTTTCCATAGCCCCTAAAGCCGGCCCACACCATCACCGATCCCCCACCTTGCTGACTCTTGACAAGTATTTCATCTTTTTTCGGACATCGTGCCAATAATAGCTCCAACCGTCTGGTCCATCAAGGTTGAAATTTTTTCATCATTCCATATGACAATATTCCATGTTTCATTATGTCATACAATCCGTTGCCCACTGAATTCTTGCCTCTTTGTGCTTAGGTTGTAAATTGATGATCAATTTTTCGTTACTTCAGCATTCCGGATGATCGAATACAACGATGAACGGTGGATGATGACACATTTTTTTCTGCTTGTGGTGCAATTTGCCTTGAGCGTACATGGGAATTACTCATTTGCTTGTTTATTGTTTGTTTTTGACGAATGCTTAAAGCTTGAGGACGAGCAGGACACTTTTTCTTACCATATTTAAAAGTGATGTAATTTTCAACAACAGGATATGATCGTTTTGTTGAAGCTGCAGTTTTTTTGCATTGACATGCCAGCTTGGTGAAAAGCATAAATTTGTTCTTTCTCAAATGATGTATGGTTTTCCTCGTCCCATGGTCATGTTTGTTGATGGGTCTTCTCTTTGCAATATGTTTTGGCAAGAATAGATACAGAAATATGCAAAAGAGCATAGCGTAATGTGGTTAGATGGAACAAGTCCATTATTTTCAAGGGTGGCTCTATTATTTTGATGAAAATTTTGCAGAGTTTTTCTGATGTCGTTCGGAGGAGCGGGACGTCAAGTGGCAGGGAAAATTGTTTCTACATCTCGATAACGTACCGAGCCACACATTGCTCGGTACAAGTGACTTTGGTTATCACTGCTCTGGAAATGGCCTAAAAGGAATGCGTTTCGCAACCACGGTGGACTTCAAAGCGAATGCGACAACCAAACTCCGGAAGATTCCAAAACACGCCTTGAGCTATAGATAGATCCTGGAATTTTTAATATGGCCTTAAATCTTTCTGTATCGAGAGAGTATTTACTCAAATGAGGGCAATGGATGAGAGAAAAGGAAATTCTATACTTCTCATGTGAACATGCTGTGGAGAATTCCAGCAGCTCTTTCTCTATGAGGGCTTCAATTTTTTGCAACATTAGTTTTAAATTTTCTTCCCTAGATCAGCGGTTCATCTTTTTCATTCACGGGGCCGTTTTTAGAATCCATTTCTATGGCAGAATCCCTTAGGCAAACAATCACTTGGGCATTCGTTTCCAGGAAAGGTCAAATTACTCGGATAGAATGTGTTCGACAAACAGAAATTATTATAGAACTCAATAAGAGGCAGTAATCATTTCTAGATAAATTTCTTCTATAGATCCACATAATTATGGTTCTTTGATATTTAAGGATAATCGAAAATGAAGGCTCTTACTATCCTTTAGCACCCATAAGATCTGCTCATCTCTTCAGTATCTGAATAGAAAATAGCTATAGTTGTCTTATTGAAAGATGTTGTTTCATCTTTTGTGTTTACGAGTTGATATGATATATTTTTGCTAACGGTAATACATTAGCAACAATGATATAGCCTTTTAATATTTGTACTGTTGTAAATTATTAAAATAAAGCATTTTTTAATTACTGAGTAGAAATTGAAAATTAATTAATTTGTACTAATAATTAAAGGTACGTGGTAGTGCCATTTTGCGTCATTTCACTAGAAGTTAGAGAAGTTCGGTCTTCTTATTTTGGAAAGAGTTCATCCTGTTTGGTTGTGTAGATGCTATGTGGGCAAATAATGGACAACGCCTAATGAAACTTGATGTCGAAATTAACCGTCAGAGTGGCATCTTATCGCCGTCATTTTCATTCTTGTGGAATCTTCGTAATGGCCAGGCTGCCGTCGTAAATTTGACCAATAGAGGAACTCTCTTAACGATTTCCCGAGATCAAAAACAGAAGCAAAGAAATCGTTTCTTACTCGTCTTTTTGACCTGGACTGACGTCTGGCTGCAGTGAAACATTTTGCTGTGCTTTATTTGGTTATTTTCAATTAGTTTATCAGTAAATCATAATTATATTAGTCAATATTTTACACTTTTTTGTAACATGTTATTTTCAAATATGTCGCCTACAGATTTCTTGTGTTCAATGAAAGATTATTAAATTATTCACAGTTTGGGGCTTGATAAATTTCCTCGCGGCCCCAAAATATTAACACTTTAATATTGCAGCCCCTATATGCATAACTTTAAAACGTGACGTGATAAGAAAAATCTAAAAGCAGATTTGAATTCTAAACGCTCAGTAAACCTAAAGACACTACACTACCCTATCAACAGTCATGGGATAACATCACTTTAATAGAAAAACTAAAAAATATACACATTTTATTATCTTCTAGATCCACCTTTTTTTGCTAACACAATTTCTACTCTCTGGGGCATACGGTCCACAAGTTTTTGATACGTTTCGACAGGTAATTTTCGCCATTCTGCCATAAGTGCCTTGGACAGTTCGGTCACGGATTTCGGGCGGTGCGCACAATCGACGTTCCAACACGTCCTACAGATGTTCGATGGGGTTCAGATCGGGGCTCTGTGCAGGCCAGTCAAGTTCTCGAACCCTTTTTTCATCAAACCATGTGCCTACGGCCCTTGCTTTGTGGCAAGGTGCGTTATCGTGCTGAAAAAGAAAAGGGCCATTGCCAAAGTGCTGCCAGAGAGATGGAAGTGCTGCGCTGTCCAGAATGTCTTGGTAACGCTCTGCGTTTTGATGTCCGTCCACAGAAACGATTGCACCCAACCCATACCATGGAAAGCACACCCACACCATCTCCGACCCTCCGCCGAACTTCACCGTGGGCACAACACAGCTTGGCAGATGATGTCACGGAATTCGACCCCCATCAAGAAATCCGATGACAATGATGTACGCTTTCGCTCTCGTATCTTCATTCCATCGGAGAAGAGAACGAGGCGGCGTCAGCAGCGGCGACATCGACGTCAACACGGATCAGCCAATGGGGAGAGAGAGAGAGATTGGAGCGCGAAGCTCGAGGGGAAGAGAGAGAGAGAGAGAGAGAGAGAGCAAGAGAGATCTTCGACATGGACGGTAATGGAAGGATCTGCGGATCGTCGAATTAAGAGCAGACTTAATTAGGATAGAGAACTGTTCTGCGTGGTCAGAACGAGAGCGAGAAAGAAAACATTTTTCGACTCCACGCGAACGCAGTCAAGCGAGAGAAAGAAGCTGACCATGCCGTGAAGAAGCGGACCATGCCGGGAAGAAGCGGACGCTGCGAGAGAAAGAAGCGGACCATGCCGTGAAGCCAACGTGGCGGTGATTTTGCCAGCGTCGAACGACGAAGACGGGAGCAGCAAATTGGTTTCGCCGTCTCCGGTTGTTTCAAGTCCGAGGCTACGTATCCAGTCCTTCGCAGAAAGCTACAGGAGCCTCACAAAGGTGATTTATGTTGTGGGCAGTAGTGCCGTCCTAACGAAACGTAGTTTCGTGGAATGAACCTACCAAAGTGTTCGTAGTGCGACGAATGTAATAGGCTTGTGGCCATATGGAATGCACGCATATTTTTCTGACCTACTAGGTTTTACGTTAGCACGGAATTGGTTATCGCTATCGCCATTAATCTTAACTTTCCGTTGCGGGTGTGTAACCGCTAATTAAAAAGCGGTATAATTTTTCATGCTTATGACAAGTAGTTTTAATTTGTAGCACGTGTCTGTCATTGCCGTTAATGTGTTGCTTTTTGTGTATTTCCAGTGTGCTACAGTTATAACGTTCCGACTAGAGTTAAGACTTAGTTATTGAACTTTTAGAACGTTCAAGTTTTGTGAATTTTACCCAATTATATTTCCTGGACTGGACATTTACCTTGTAATTGGATTTGAAATTGTTTCGCCTGTGTATTGTGTCTCCTCGCTGAAAGGAAAGTTTTCTAGCGAGCTTCCTTAATTCTTGTTGTTTCTGGGCCTAAGCAAGGCCAGAGATAGTGTTGTATGGATAAACATGATTCTTGTTTATTTACTATTTAAAAGCTAATGCGTTTCCAAATGAAGTGTGTGTTAATGCTATGCTAAGATATTTTATCTTGTGATTGCTGCTTATTGAATTTCACGTTAGCTCTACAGATAAGGATTAATGTTGATACAATAAGGCATTACATTTATTGTGTATCGTTATGTTTTATTGATTAGTGTATGTTGTAGCTAAGTAGGAGTGCTTAGTGGTATTTAGTCTTAATAGTTCCTTTTTTATTTATTCCATAATTATTGACGTTTGTTTAATAAACTTTATTTAATTTTTGACCCGTTCCCTGTACGTGTCTTTTATAACTTCCACTGCGTATGTCTGCCCTTATCAGATATTTCTGCACGTTACAGATAACGTTCGCCATACCCAAATCCGTCCATTCGATTGCCAGACGGTGTAGCGGGACTCATCACTACATTCAACCATTCGCCATTGATCCAGAGTCCAATGTCATCGCTCTTTGCACCATTGCAATCTCCTCGCTGCGTTGCTGGTGCTGATGTGAGGATTGTGCGCTGCCGCTCTGCCATAAAAACCCATTGCATGCAGTTCCCTGCGAACAGTCAGGGTGCTCACAGTTGTTCCCGTCGACTCTATGAACGATCTTGTCAGTCCATCAGGCGACGTGTGACGGTTTGCAGCGACCCCTTTACGAAGAGCCGTTTGTCTCTGGCCGAGAATGATCTTGGGTCTTCCAGTCCTAGGCGGAACGCTTGTGGTGCCTTTCTCTTTCCATGCCCGGATGACGTTGTGAACGGTCGATTTCGGGATGTTTAGGAGGGTTGACGTCTCTTTAATAGTTTTGCCTGCAAGATGGCACCCAACAATTGTACCTCTTTTGAAGTCTGAACGCTCTTTTCTTTGAGACATTCTTATAGCATTCACGCAAGCATCATCTCATAATAGCATACTCTCTGTTATGTAGTGCTGGGAAGAATGCCAACAGTGAAATTGCAAAGGAATGTCGCATTTTCATGCAAATCAGGGTTGTCCCATGATTTTTGATAGAGTAGTGTATATGGGATCTGTTACAAAAGTTAAATGAAATCATTATAATGCTCTGTAGTGACGCTCTAGTTTTAATGTGTGATAGATAATGCTTCAATTTCAGAATTTTTTAGCATGTAGTTTATAAAATCCTGTCCCTCCCAAGTTAGTATGATATTGCTTATAAATAATACCACAATTATTATATGACAGAAAAGCAAAAATTTGGCTTGGAGAATAAGCAAAATATTGACTGAAGTATTATCGATTTCATTCGCGTCCTACTCGCCCTACCAAACTGGCCTTATTTTTATCGGTTTTGTCTGGTAATTAAATCTCAAATCCTGATAGAATTCAATGTTTAAATATTTAATAAATACTCTTTTGTGCTCCAATATTAAACAATTCAGTGGATATTGTTATTGAGTCGTCTTTATGAAGAAGACCGTTGCATTGTTAACGATAATTTATCTTCCATTCACTAAAATGTCATCTGTCAGTTTGGCGGTATTGTATCAATATTTGGCTATTTATTTGGCTTTATTTATTTTATATGTACTCTTTATTGTATTCGAAAGAACTCCTCCCCCCTTGTTATTCTATTGAATAGAGGATATACAACTTAAGAAAAATAAGCATGTAAACTTTAAAAATATTAATTTTTATAGAATATTGAGGATTAAAAAGGCTACAGCAGAAGTCCTAAAACCTTTTGATCTGCGTTTTAAGTTTAATTCGCTAAAAAGAACTTTTACTAAAATTTTACTTATCATTAGCTTCGTAACACAACACCATCTGAATCCAGTGAAATTGAACTCGTCGTACCCTTTGACATGGTTTAACGGACACACCTTAGGGATCCACAGATTCAGAACCGAGGGGAATACAATTAGACTAATTGTTCCGCTGTCGACTCTTCAATCTATATTTGCAAGCAGTAAAACCCTCTACATCCAATCTCTATTAACCCGCTAAAACCGGAATTAATAATTAAACATCGGAATAATTTCGCCTTTTGTGCAGTGCTCCGTGTTAACAGGGTAATTAAAAATGTCGACATTTTTGCTTCAAGTGCCTTGTTCTGTTTCCGAGTTGGCTGAGTTGAATTGTAACGCAGCGCAAAAGGCAGTTTGGTTTGTTCTTAAAGGGTCTTACCGAATGACGAGTTGCACTAATCTGTCGAAGCGGTTCCTGCAAGCGCCACCGGGGGGAAAACCAATATCTGTCGGAGACAAGTTATCGTCCTGTCATTGGCTGGAGCACACTCGATGACAAACGCGTGGTAAAAGAGGACTGAAGATGATAGATGATTCTATGAAACATCATGTCGATTCCCCAGGTAATTTTATTAAGCAGTCGTCAACAATTCTCCTGGCTCATCGATCAAGGTACATCTGCTTGAGATGGGCACGAAAGTTGCAAATTAGTGAAACGCACTTTGCCCAAGTTTTATTATGGTTGGAAATTTTATGATTTTTCATTGGGAACGGATCAAAAGGACCACTTATTGAATGAGGGATTTCAACGTTGCTGACCCACTAATAATTGCGGATTTATAAAGTCCAATTGATTGCATGCTTAAAAGGTTTTCTCCTTTTCAAAGAAATTTATTAATTACTCACAACTCAACCTCGAGTATAAAACATTTAAGACTCATTTTATGATGCATTTTCAATTTCTTTGATATTTAAATAATTCTTTCAAAAGGGCCTTTTCTTTGACACTTCATGGTTTATAATCTCATTAAAGATAAAGAACAACCGCCCTAATTCATTATTGATATTAAATTTAAGAGCTGATGAATATCAGGAAAAAAAATGAAGAATATATCAAGGGCTATTTCATTACTTTTTAAGAGGTTTCGAAGTTATTTCTGGTAGGCTGATTAAAGAGAAAAAAATCTAAAACTGTCTATGTTGGGGGAGGCAGGATGGCATAAATTTCTTGGGTGAATCACCTATATTTTCTCTCATCAAAACCCTCATGTTATGAGGCTGCTCACACCCATTGATCAAGACTGCCCATTTGTTATAAAATAGTCATTAACGCGTTAACACCACACATAAAAAAGTATTTTTCAAATAAGTACAAAACATCTTAAAAGTTACTGGTTTCTTCCAAACGGTTATAGCTGATAATTTAAGAAAATTTCCACCTGATTTTTCTGCTCATTTCTTAATGTCAATATTAAAGAAATAAATTTTTTGCATCTTTTCTTATAAAAGAATCATATAATCTACAAGAAACCAGAAAATAAGGTTTTCTGTTTAACTGTTGAAGACATACTGCATATATGATACTAGCAGAGGTACCCGGCGTTGCCCGGGTTAATTACACTTGTAGGTAAAGAGATAGATCTCAAAAAATTAAATTATAACTCCCAATTGGTTAAATAATAACTCAATCAATACAACTCAGAGCAAAGGAACTATCCATTCTACGAAAAACAGGAAGTCCAGGTGATTTACCGGAGCATCTAAACTCTTCTTGACTTGCCTCACTACTGCGGAGCATCACCAGATACTTTAGACTCAAGTTTTTCTTGCCCTTGACATAGAAGCTCTTATACCCTCTTGCTCTATTCGAAACTCCCATTGTTCAAATTAATCAAATGCCGGCTTTTTTCTGTTTTAGTTGCAGAGTTTCTCTGACCAATACTCGTTCTTTCTCTTTCCTTTCCAGACACATAAATTTTTGCCAGTCGTCTGGACGTTTGATAGGGAGCTCAAGGGTGACACGTGTGACTCCTATGCCTAATCAATAGACGCTGCCTTATTAATGTTCTGTCACTGCATCATCACTTTATGCTCATTATCAAAAATTCTTGGAAACGAACGTTCAGTCATCGCATTATCAGCATTTCAGTTTCCAAAATATACACTTTCCCACAGAATATAGTCAAAATTTATTTTTAGGAAATGTTTGGGAAATCTGCTGTGCTACCAAATAAGTTAGGTGATAACCTCGGCGTGGCTCGGACTTTTTTTGGAATAAATTTTGAAATATCTTAAAAATAAACGCTTAAAATTAATACAGTAAAAATTCTTAATAAAAATTTGAAAAAAATATTTTAAAGGCTCACAATAGATGGACTTCTCCAAGGGTGCCACTGCTAGTCTAAATAACTTCTTACTCACGTAATCTTACTTTAGATGTACACTTGATGTTGTTGCAATTCCTTTTCTTCTCTTGATGTCTTGCATCAAAACTTGGTCATTCATCTCTTTTTGTAGTCTAGCGATCGCCGATTCTTCTATTGACCTGCTTACCATTTGCTCAATATAGCACGGAGTTAAAGGAGTGCTTCCTCTGTCGTCTTTACACTCTTTCTCAATAGTCTGCTAACTTTCCATCATCTCCAGTTACTAATCATTTTTAAAGATTTTCAAAATATTGTTAAGTACTAAGAACTCTCTTTTCTAAGAAAAGCCTGAATAACAGGAATTGCACAAACTTTGTATTTCATTGTTGGTCATGAGATATATATTGTTGATCACTGCCTAGTGTTGGTGCATTGCGTGTTGACACCATTGTTGATACGTATTGTTGCACAAACTTTTCCTTGCATTGTTGGTCATGAGATATATATTGTTGTTCCGTGCAGAGTGTTTGTGAATTGCGTGTTGATACTATTGTTGTTACCCATTGTTGCACAAACTTTGCCTTGCATTGTTGGTCATGAGATATTTCTCATTAATATGCCCTGCCATAACCATGAATATCGATTTTTTATCGATAATTATTATTTTTCCGAAATCTGAGGTATAGAGTGATCTTCCTTATGCTTTGAAGGTCAAGTAGCTAGGTGGCGACAAAATCAAGCCCAATTTGTAAAACGAAGCAATCCAACAGACAATCGTGAGAATAGCTCCTCCTGCAATAGATCACGTGGTCATGAAGTTGGCTAAGTTCATCAGCCAATCGGCGGCTGCTTTATCCTCGTTGGACAGGCCTTTTATTTATCCTTCATATTTCCTGCTAAACGTGCTCTTTGTTCAACATGTACTCAAGCAAACTGTCAAACAGAAAAGTATTACGATTCTCCCGAGGAAAATTAATTTCGCATTAATTGCCAAAAAAAGGCTATTTTAAAGGCCAACAAAATAGCAGTAATTCATTTAACAGCAATGTTACTCCAGCTGGTAACGTAAGGATTGATAGTTCTCACGATTCGCTTGTTGGAGAATATTTATGGGCTAATATGGACAAAAAAAGTTCAAGAAGTTAAACGGCTTTAATTCCCCAAAATTCAGCAAAATTTGAATTGTGGTGATTATTCGAATCAAATGATGATGTAAATCACAAAGCACAAAAGTGCCTGCGTGAAAAGGATCCCACTTTCTATCGACAGAGTTTTGATTCATGGATATTCCTTCAAGACAAGTGCCTCAACAAAAAAGGCTTTTATGTTTAACATAACTGTAACAATGCATATATTTGAGATATATAAATATACGAAGGACAGTCATAAAGTCATTACAATCAACATGAAAGAACGATCGTATTTGAAAATGTGCAGTGTCACAGGGAAGCGACATCTCTCGTTTGGTGCAGTACCGCTAAACGCCGCCAGAGCGTCGAAAGCAATATGGCGCAGCCCGTCGCAACATTAGATGTGCGAGCGTGATAAGGCTCCTGCATTTGAATGGGAACAACGCCAAACAAATCCATGAGGAATTAGTGGCCGTTTATGGTGACACTGCTCTATCGTACGAGGCAGTCGCCTTGTAGCGTCGACGTTTCCAGTGCGTCCAGACAAGCGTGAAAGACGAACCTCGGAGCTGTGGAGGAAAGGCAAGACAATCACGGGAGCGTACTATCGGGACCTCTTGCGGAAGTTACGGGAGGACATCAAATCAAAGCGGCGAGCTAAGGTGTCCCAAAGGGGCCAGACTTCTGCTCGACAACGCGCCATCACATTCCGCACATGAGACCATGAGCATTGCGGGGGAGCTTGATCACATTTCGAAATACTGCCCCATCCGCCGTATTCAACCGATCTGGTCCCTAGCAACTTCTTCCTCTTCCCTCGCCTGAAGAACCCGCTTCGTGGACGGCATTTTGAAGACAACGACAACGTCATCTTCGGGTTGGAGCAGTTCCTCAACAGCCGAAAGGAGGACTTCTATAAAAGTGGCATCCAGTAAGTCGTTCATCATTGGGAAAAGTATCTGGCCCTAAGGGGTGCATATGTGGAAAAGGACTGAAGCTACTACCGTGCAGCGTCACCCCATCTCTCAGTCTGATTGAAATGACTTTATGGCCACCCCTCGTAATTTTGAATTTTTGTAAGCACTTCAGTAAAAATAAAGCTTTAAAAAGTAACTGTTTTACAATCCCTACTTTCTCCCTTGCTCTCGCACATGATTAAGTGAAATTGGTTGATTCCAATTTGGGTAATGAAACAAATATCTCGATAATTGCAAAATAGTAGAAAGGGATATATGCTTCTCAAGATTTTTCTCCATTTCTACACCATTTGAAAAGAAGAAAAAAAACACAATTTATTTATATCGACTAATTCTTGGTTTCAGAGCATTTAAATTAATAATGACCTCGATCTGTTCAAGAGTTTTATATTCCTGATATGAATTAATAATGGTCTCCAATGAATTGAAAGATGTTAAAATTTGAGTATTTTTAATCTTCGAGAATAAAAGGTTTAATGGTAGCGGAAAGGTCGGCGAAAAAATTTGAAAGTGTAGCAAATGCATTATTTACTTTTGGAATCTCTTTAATAAGGGGACTTGGAGAAAGGGGAGACAGAGAGAAAGAGAGATGTAGTGTTTATTTTGGATTCTGCATCGATTTGAAAGCGCCCTTACGTCATCAGAAAACTTTCCAGATGCTTTCTTCTTTTCAAATTACATTTTTTTCTTGATACATATACTACGCTGAAAAATTTAGAGGGAAATGCTTTCCGACGACCGAGATGGAGGAAAACAAATAAAATATTGAGTAAAGCAGCTTTACTGCATCATTGGATTTAGTTCATGCATATATTATATGTTGAGATTTACATGCGCAGCGTTTGACGAAAACAACGTAATTCTGTAATTTCTTCTGCCCCTTGCCTCATTAATATTTCCGTTGGAAACTACGAGATAAGAAATATAATTTTCTTTTAAGTTTATGATGACTGATATTTAAAGATGAAAATTTCCTGGGATTTATTATTAGTTTTATTGTATACAATATTTTTGAAAATCATATTCATGGTTTGTTTTCAGATATTTCGAGTACTAGAAAGAAAATAGTGAAGATTTCATCATTGAATATAAGCTACTACACTTAAAATTTAATATATTGTATCCGAATAGGTGCTTGGCTTCGCTCGGGCTTGTTAAATATAGCGCTGCAACTCATTAAAACCCGTTAATAAGCCATTCCCGGTGAATTGTCCAGGGCTATTCCCAGAAAATATCTGAATTCGAGACGACTCATAAAGAGAGATTTAAATGGAATAAAATATTACATGCTATCATATCAGGTGCCGATAATAACTGGAAAAGTTATACAAACGAAAGGAAAAAATTACGTTAAGCGAGCCTGTATTCTTACTAACAACCTCGGATCTATGGAGGAAAATGGTGTGGATATTCATTCGTTTGCGGCGGCAAGGCACGGAAATCATTTCCAATATAGTTAAAAATCTTTCCCAGACTGTATTAAAGCATCACGCAAAGTTTGGCGCCCGTTGGTTTTGTGGTTGTAGAGATTATCTCGAATATACGCGCACAAATTCACACACACATACTCACATACATACACATACACACACATACACCTACACATGCACACAGATGGACACACCTTGGTTTTTATATATGAAAACAGGGTAAGTACCCATCTTCTCTCTGAAACCTTGTCACAAACTTCGCATACGTACTTCCCATGGCCAAATAAAGAACAAATGTCCTATCAACATGGGTCTGAAACCCTGAGCAGGGTAATGTATACAGGTTGTTTAGGGTAACTTGTATACTTTCAATAGACTGAATTTGACTAAACAGGATTTACTTCACCACAGATCACCCATGACTTCTCGAGGGTTATTTCCAGGAAAAACCCGTTGCATGAAAAATGTGTAATTTTTCACTTATAAAATCCGCACAACCCGCCGTAAGTCATTATAACCCATTAAAAAACCCTATTCACCCGTTTAAGATAATTAATTTAGCTCGGGTTGGTTGAATTTGGAGTAAAATAGTTTAAGGAAAAATTTTGAATAATTATATTAGAGCTTTTTTTTTTTTTGCATTGGGCTTAATTATTGAAAATGCAACATATGAAGTATTATCGATATACACTTAGAAAGCTAATATGCGCTATTATATTCTAAGACTCCATTGCCGACAACTTTTCTAATTTATCCACTAGGGGTATAGATGAAAAGATATTCTGGAAATCCAACGCATGGATATGCTACAGTTGTCCATGTGAAAAGCACGGACTCAAAATTGACTCCCACTACTTTTAAGATTGTCCTTGCGCTTTGTTGATTATCACAGCAAACTGGGTTTGTTCGAAACGAAATGAAATGCGAGATATCGACACACATTAGTATTTTCTGCACGAGGGTAACCTCGTTATTTAATTTTAATAATATTCAGTGTGAGAGTGGATTGTTGGTTGTTATTGTTATCTTCTCATACTGTTGTAAGTAATATGATTGTTGAATTTGGAAATTATTTTGTTGCATGAAGAATGGCTGGTTTACCCGTGACCACCGAGAGAGAAGGCCTCCGCAATGAAACTGAATACACTGTTGCATCACATAGATAGTGCATTGTTATTCATATTTCTACCAATAATAAGCCCTGAATTTGCAACCCACAGAAATTCATGGCAAAGTAGTGGAAAACCTTTCTCGGACTATGTTATAGCATCATGCAAAACCTTTTTAAAAGCTTTTATTAACTTTGCTGTGTTAGTTTGTTTAGGTCAAATCTTGTAATCAATATTAAACCAACTTTCCCACAAGCTAGGGAGCTGCAATTTGACACACTTATGCAGAATCGATGACAATTTATGATAAAGAAAAAAATTTTCAAATCGGTTCATTGGTTCGTGTTCTAATGGTACTAACTCATTACTACGAATTGATTGTTGTAACAATTGGACATTTCGTTATGGCGAGAGTTAAATGTATCTATTGTTTATTGTTGCAAAATTAAGCTTTATTGTTGTCACTAAATAAAGCATTATAAAAGCTTGGTTTGAAAAAAACCCTTTTCCTCCTATCTTGTTAACGCTAAGATCTGATTCTTATGCTTTTTTGTGTGATGAATCAATACCACCTATCATAAGGGCCTGGGCGCTGAAACGTCATTCATTGTTACATCATCATCAGAAGGGCAAATTTAGGGCTTTTAATTGGTGGAGATACAATTGACAATGTCCTACTGAGGTGATATAACAATGTATGACTTTCAGAGCCCAGGCCTTTATTATAGGTGGTATTGGGTGAATCCGCATCTGACCTCAGTTTTTTTTCTATCACCCACAGATCTCTTAAAATTATTCCATAGGTGAGAATAGGGACAAAGATATTGCACCCACCTCTAGATATTGTTTAGAATGATAAAGTATCCTTGTGGTTCCTTGTGGATATGGATACTTTAAAATTGCAGCCGCTTCTCTTCATACCCATTACTTTAACATTGCAGTGTCTATGTCCATAATTGGAAACGTGACATGATAGAAAAAATCTAAAAGCATACTCGGATTCAGCACACCAAAAAGCACGAATATAAGGCAAATTCATTCAAAAAGTTTTTTTTTATCGTTGGCCTGGGTAATGTTTTTTAAACTTTTTATACGATTTCGCCTTTTCATCTTGTAGAGTTTTTTTGCAAAATATTGTTGTCATCCTGATTTGCAAAATATTATACACAGTTTTCCATATCTCATACACTGAATTTATGTTTATGAGTAATGTTTTTTAAAATTTTTATACGATTTCGCCTTTTCATCTTGTAGAGTTTTTTCGCAAAATATTGTTGTCATCCTGATTTGCAAAATATTATACACAGTTTTCCATATCTCATACACTGAATTTATGTTTAAAATTTTTATTTTAATATTAAAATTATTCTTAATTTATAGTTTGGCTTTATAAGTGAAAATGAATCGTTTGGTGAGACTTCACATTTTTGATTGAAAACCACCGCCCATTCATAACGTGGGTGTTATTTGTCTTCCAAGAGAATTTACTCACAAAGTCATATATTTTAAAAAAGTCATCAAATATGATGAAATATAATTACAGCCATGTGGTTTTCCTGCATTTCTTAATGGATCCTTTCTTCCAATCCATTTCCAACAAACGAAAAAACACTTATTGTTAAAACTCACGAAGGTAATAATGAAGGTGACTTAAATAATGTTGCTAGACCTATTTTGTCAGGTGACTTTTCAGTTGGCCTCGATAACTAAGGCTATTCCTGAAATTTAAGGTATATTAAAAATTGAAACAGATGGTTAATAAATAATATAAAATTTCTAAAGTGGCATTTCTTTTTAAGAAAAAAAATATTCCAAGGCATCCATCAAAGTAATTCCACATTTTTACTCCCTCGAATTGAATGCATTGTGGGGTCTTAAAAGAGATTTTTATTCTCCTTGTTGCTTGTGGGGTAAAAGGCAGTGATGCATAAATTTCGTGCCATTTAATGCTTCGCTGGTCCCCATCCCTAGTCTAAATTCTGACCAAAGCGACGGAAAGAGAGAGAAATCAGAGAAGAAAGATTAGGAAGACTGCCTTTGATCTAACCTCCCCAACCCCCTTTTTCTTTCCTCCCCCCACCCACCCATAAGGAGAAAAGGGATGAATGCCATTGTCTTGTGTTGATTTTCTATTAGTCTCCATCAGAGAAATTAACCTTGGCGTGTAGGAAACATCATTCCTTCTTTTAAAACACAATCAGAAAGGGTGCTGCACTAAACATGATGATGGTAGTCGTTTGAGATAGCGGAGAGAGAGACAGAGAGCTCTTTTATGGAGATCAAAGGAAGAAAAATGTCCGCCAAGATCAGATGAACAAATACAATGGTTCCGAGACGGAGATAATGCAGCTTCCAACGCTTAATGACGGGACTACGAATTCCCCAAACCCTTCCCCTTCACTCATTGTTCTATTGTTCGTGCCAAAGCGAAACTCATTCATTTGCGTTGCATTGTTTAAAGAACGACGGCGATGATAGTACCTACCACACAAACACCGAACCTTATAAGTTAAAAGAGGGAAGAATGATGAAGAATGATTCCAATGCATCAAGTTTGTGGAATTAATCAATTTATTAAAAAAATAATCGGCCCGCTTAAGGCAGACTAATTTGAAGGCGAAATGAAAAATTAACTGTCATTTAGACACTTAATTAATCATGATTTCCTTTAAGTATCACCTTAAATCATTTCTTAGAATCAAATTTATAGCTGAATCCAAGTGTAAGATAGAATGGCTTTCTCTATCTTAGGGTGAGCAACCATTTCAATAAAACTCATGGAAAGAAATATAAGAATGCAGTTATCGTCCTATACAAAATTGTTGATTCGAATTCTCTAGGCAATTACAAAATATGCTTACTAATTTAAATCCTTGACATAAATTTCAATAAACTTGCATATCACTTTCAGCTTTTGAGTCGTTTATTGATCGCTGATTTGATTACATCCTAACGTGATCCAATTCCATCAGCATATGCTAGGGTATCAACAGCATGGCAATGGTGGTCTCTTCTTTAACTTATGCAAGTAAATTAAATGGTCATGTGAAAAAGATATTGTGTAATCATGATTGTTATCAATACGAAAAAATTACAATCGGATAATCTACAGGGTGATCTTAAGGTAATAGAAAAAGTAAAAATTCAATAATCTGAAAAGTATAGAAAGTAGCACGATGCAGATTTAAAACGAAAAATTTTATTGCCAGAAAAGTTACATTTTTTACTGACCTGTGGCGCATCACAGTTCGCAACACAGATCTTCAATATGAGGGACGCCATTCGTGAGAATGTCTGTCAGATATCTTATGAAATTCTGCAAAGTATCGAAGAAGGTTTCAGTTGTAACTCCTGTCACACGATGGCGAATAGCTTCTTTCAATATGGCCAATGACGTCAGCCGACCTCTATACATCTGTGACTTCATTTAGCCACATAACCAAAAGTCATAAGGTAAAAGATCTGGAAAGCTTGGTGGAATTAATCAATTCAAATTGACCATGTTCACAGTCTCCCACCGTTTGAAGCGCGGCAGGCGCTACAGCGCCACAAGTCACTGACAAATGAAACTATTCTGGCAATAAAATTTTTTCGTTATTAAAATAATCCCATGTCTCTCTGTGGATTTGTGTGAAAACCGTATTGTGCTACTGTCTGTACTTTTCGACTTACAGAATTTTTACTTTTTTCTGTTACATTTGGATCACACCGTTTACAATTTAGAATACAGACTTATTCAAAATGATGAACTCATTTACTCAATTTAATTCAACTTCATTCTTGAAATATAAGTTGTATATGAATAATCTATATACCGATAGAGAGAGGAGGTTCTAAAGTTTACAAATATAGGTCATAAATGTTCAATGTGGCCTCTCCTGTATACGAAAAAAACCCCACATTATTTCTTAATAGAATTACAAGACAGCCACAACTGTAGACACTAGGATAACAAAAGAGGAAGGAAAAAACCCACTATTCCACATAAATGAATTTTATAAAATAAAAATTCATATGTACATTTCGGAGTTCTCTGCGTCCTTCATCAGTGAGAAACAACAAGTGTTGATTTGTTTCCCACTGATAAAGGACACAGAGAGTTCCGAAATGTGCATAAGGGTTTTTATTTTTTTTAAATCCAATTATGTGGAATAGTGGTTTCTTTTCTTCCTCATTTGTTACGTTATTTGTTTGTTTTTTTTCGAAGTCGCTAGTAAATTATATTTCAAATTCGTTAAACCGGACAAAGCAATCGCATAGGAATCACAAATTCTAAAGCTTCCCTTCTGAGAAAAATATGTTCATCGAAAAATGTTATGTACAACATTAGAAGAAGAAACGAGGCTTCCAGATGACAAAAATATGTTTATATAAAGCCTCTTGGAATATCTTTGGAATTTACAGATGGTAAGCTTATTTAGAAGAAGGTCTATAATAGAGAAAATGGTGCATACCTTAATAGAAAGACGTGGAAGAGAATCAGTAAATAAAAAAAATAAGTACATGTAACCCTCTTGTAACACGGTGGATAGATTCCTAGAAAATGCCGTATTCTGTGAAACCGTATTATATGAGACCTGGAGCCTCTACAAAAAACTGGGGGTTAGGTTTTGAAAACTTTTAATATTTGTGATAACTATTTTTTTTTAATCCAAACAAGCAATTTTGTTATTTTTTTAAATGTCATTATATGCATGTATAAAACAAAACGAATAAACAATATTTTCATTTTAATGTTCTTTTTAAGATAAAACCTTGCTCTTATGACAATCCACTTTTCAAATCCTTGTCGTTTTACGCCAATAAGATATTTTTGGCTTTCAAATTTGTAATCTGTCTTGGTTCTTCGATTATTGAATCCAATTTATTTCTTTGCATTTTTTTATCATTAAAAATTCACCTGCTTTAAATTATTTCTTAACGTTTCTTTTAATGTTTTCATTTACTAAGCTTCTTCCTTTCATGAATAATTCTTTTTCAAAAATACTTTTAAATGATTTTATCCTTTCTTCGTCTTTTAAGTGTCTTATTTTATTTTTTAAAAATTCTGATATTTATCTTAAACTTCTGTTATATGTTTGATTTAAATTATTTCTGCTTTTATTACAGGTTTATTTAATGAATATTTTCCCTTTTGTAAACTAATAGAACATTTAATATGTTAGAGTTGATTCTTTTAGAAATGGCATTAAATATTGTACAGGGTTGTGCATAACCTTTTGCTAGGGGTCTGGAAAATAAACAAAACTAAGTGGAATGTTCTGCGGTTGATAATCAAAAAGTACGTTTATTTCTGCTTTTATCACATCAATATTTAGTGTGGCTACCACCTGCATCTCGAACAGCACGCATCCGTTTCGGCTTTAATTTCTTGTGCAACATTGACACAGCAGCGACGTCTTTTGCCACTGTTATTAGCAATGATGTTTTTGCTTTCCTGTGATAATTTCTCGGGCCTACCCTCAGCAAATTCGGCATGGCAGTTATCATAACCTTTCTTCCAATTGTCCGTCACCCATCTATCCGATCGGTTTAACTTGTTCGCAACCCATTTGCGATTAATAAAAGACGCACCTGCTTCCATTGCCTCTCGGTATGCATTTGCACGAACTCTAACCATGAAACGCTGCTCTTCACTGTCATTTATTAAACCAGCCATATTTGTTTGATACCAATAGACGCACAATGAACTACTCTCTGCCGAAGTGTCATAAGAGTGTGCTACAACGCTGCGGTTTAAGTCGCAGCCCCCTAGCAAAAGGTTATGCACAACCCCGTAGTATGCAAATGCTTACATGCATACGATAAATACGAGTAGTAGAAGTACGGTGTTAAGGAGGGTATCCGCAAATTTCTGTTCGTGTTAGAATGAAACCGTGTTGTAGAATACCGTGCTGTAGGAGGGTTATCTGTAAGTTTAGAGCCACTAGATGGCAATCGTGCGTAAAACATTATAGAATATGGTAATTACTAATGAATACACCACATAATGTTCCACATTTTTACTATAAAATTATTCCAAGCTTTGTAAGGAAGGAATTCATGTGGATAAGGCGCCTCTCTATATTCTGAGAGCAACGCTATTAGATGGCTTGTTTATAAATCCTGCTTTCTCCATTTACACTATACCCGCGTCCCAGTAAGAATGAACTAAAGTCGAAACGCTCATGGGTTGGTGTTACCGTTTCACCTTGTTACTTCAATGGGGAAAGTGTTAAAATACTCATTATATATTCCGCTGATGCACTATCCACCTTAAAACTCTGGATTACCGAGAGCTTTAATCAATTCTAATAAACGTGAGAAAATATAGCTGAAAATAGTTCAAAATTGATATATTATTATCGTATCTATTATTTAGCTATTTTATTACTCAATTTTGCAAACACATTGATAAAATTTTATGAAATGGTAAACCAATGCTATTACTGTTCATTGAAAAACTGTTAATTTTTCTTTTTTGATTCAATAAAAAATGTTATTACCCAAAAATGCAATGAATATTTGTTAAGTATTCACGAACGTCGTAAAGAATAAAATTTTTGCTGTTAAGATTTTTAGTTCTGAATAAAAATGCTTATGTTAAAATATACAAATTCTCAATTTCATCATTGATATACAGGGTGATTCAGAATTCATTGTACAAATTTCTAGAGGAGATAGTATGGGTTACTCTAA
>JAHWFO010003882.1:993309-1010833 GCA_023313115.1 Rhysida immarginata | reverse complement strand
TATATATATAAAGAAGGATGTTTGTTCGTTTGTTTGTGGGTTTGTTTGTTTCTTATGCAAATCTATGAAATTTTGCATACTTGACCTTCAAACCATGAGGAAGGTCACTGTCTACCTCAGATTTCGGAAAAATAATAATTATCGATAAAAAATCGATATTCATGGTTATGGAAGGGCATATTAATTAGAAATATCTCATGACCAACAGTGAAGAGAAAAGTTTGTGCAACAATAGGTATCAACAATGGTGTCAACACGCAATTCACACTACGCTCGGACCAGCAACAGATATCTCATGACCAACAATGCAAGGCAAAGTTTGTGCAACAATAGGCTCGTTGTGTTCGCATCAACAATGGTCTCAATGCGCAATTCACTAATAACAATGAGCATAAAATTATTCAAAGAATTATAACACTGAACACAAAATGATTATGTAATGACAGAACATTCGTTTCCAAGAATTATTAATAATGAACAGGAAATGGGACGATATAGATAGGGCAGTCTCTCTCGATGAGGCAAAGGAGGTACACGTGTCTTCCTTCAGCTCCCTAACAAGCGTTCAGACGATTGGGAAAAGTGTGTGTGTTTTTTTGTGTATGTGTGTGTGTGTTTACCTACAAGCGTAATTATCCCGGGCAACGCCGGGTCCTCTGCTAGTTATATATATAGATAGAAGATAGATTGATAGAAGATAGATAGATAGAAGATAGATAGATACTCTTTAGAATTGAGATATCTTTATTGAAATGCTTGATTTTTTTTAATAATTCTTCCACTTATTGATGTCCATATTATATGTAAAATTTCCAAATCAAATGTAATAATCATAAGAACATATTATTGAGATGACACGCAATATTCTAATAATTTCGTATTTATAAAAAAAAATCATAGATTTTGAAGAGTTATTATTATCGGAAAATATATCTTTGCGAAAGGTTTAATCCTAAAATTTTATAAAATTAAACATATTTATGTAAAAATGCTTGAAACGTTAAAGAGATAATTTATCAGTGTCTTAGGTGCCTAAACGAAAGCTACAGAAATTGATTACTTTATTACAATACCAAACCCCGGAAGTAAATAAAACATTTTCCCAGACAGATAGTCTCCAGAAAGAAAAGAATTAAAAGGATTGTAGAAAATTATAACAATTAAAGTGTGTTTATGAAAGGATAAATTGACATAAGCTAAAATCAAGAGAAGGCAGTGACATTGTATATAAACAAAAGGTTTGTATAATTTATAAAATACTAAAAGCTAGATTTCCCTAGACATGAATTCACACAGTGGCGTAGGGACGGAGATGGGGTGGGGGAGGGGCATGGTACCCCGGGCACCCGTCTTGATACCCTTGCTGGGATGGGAGTTTGGGGGGCGTAAAGACGAAAAAATATAATACAGGACGCAATAAAAAATACCATTTGCCCTCAGTACGCCACTGAATTCACGAAAGAGCTTAAACGCTTATCTATTAACGGTAAGCGTTATTCAGAGTCAGTATCTCGTGAGGATACTTTTAGTGAAGAGATTTTAGTCAAATCAAATAAAGTATCAACGGATCAAAGAAGTTTTAAGAAAATAATATTTTTACATTGGAAATCGATCGTCGTGCTTGTATTGGCGACATAATCGATTAATAGAAGACAATCTAATTTCGGGTAAAACTTTTACTATTGAGAATCTTTAATAAATCTTTTATAAACTTTTATAATCCAGTTGTAATTCGATGAAAACCTATAAAAATAGGATATTTTGGATTGTTAATCTAAATTGTTCACACTAATTAGTATGCATTAGATGATTATTACTCAAACTGTTATTCGAAAACTTATAGTTATATGAAAGAAATAGAAATGGGTAACTTTACAGAGCTTCATTCTCTATATCTCTATAATTACTTCAGCACATAATTGCTCTGGCATTCGCCACACTTTTGCCAACGGTAACCACTTTCTTAATATCGACACTGTAAAATTGTTCATTTAGACAATGAAACCACAGAATCATTTTTGTCTTCATTACATCATCAGAATCAAAATAAAGCCCTCTTAAATAATCTTTGATTTCTAGATGAATTAGACGTTCGATGCTGCCCGATCGGGTTAATATGGTGGACGACAATGAAACCAAGGTGCCTAATCTCTCATTATACTGGTGTGTAAGTCGGACTTTGTCTGCTCGGGGCTCGACAAAATAGTTTTGTAATTGGCATTATTAAAAATTTTGAACTTTTCTGGTTTATCGTCCCCCATATTAACTACAAAAGATGCATGCCCCTTTTACAAAGGAAAGCTCAGGTTCCTTTGAATTTTGATGAACCAATTCTCAGTGTGGACTGACTTAAAACTAAGACTCTGCATGAAAAATCCAAATTTTTCCGAGGGCCCAATAAAAAAATTCAGTACCTCAAGTGGTAACAAATTTATAGCCCTTTCTTAATCCATTACCACTGGTGCATTGCTGGTTTTAGATCAAATTCGGTTATAGAACAGCAAGGATAGTATTTTATCTTTATGAGGTTGGCCTGTTTTGATTTTGTTTCTTCACCAGATGCAGTAGACATAACAACACTGGAAACACCCTGAAGTATTGTAAAGATTTAAGGATAAAGTTCAATGTGGTCTGCTATAAAACACACTGGACATCGTTAA
Organism: Rhysida immarginata; assembly: GCA_023313115.1. Lineage (NCBI taxonomy): Eukaryota > Metazoa > Arthropoda > Chilopoda > Scolopendromorpha > Scolopendridae > Rhysida > Rhysida immarginata. The sequence goes on along the minus strand of JAHWFO010003882.1, from coordinate 1,008,173 downwards.
AAGATCTTGGATTTTTCCTGTAAACTGTAAATTTGTTCATCAAAGTTCCCAGAAATCTGAGCTTTTGTTCCCATTTCTCTCTGTCAAATGGCTACATGTGTAATAGAAACATGGCTACATGTGTGATAGTAAAAGTACATTTTAGTAGCCATCTTGGAATACGTAGTAACATTTTCATACCAGGCTACAGGTTTTGTCGAACCCCGCATGCTGCAGGAGAAATTGCTCCGTATGCAGATGAACTCTTCGAATTCGTGCTTAGAGTCTTACAATATCTCGTCGATGAATTAAAATATGAATTATAAATGCATCACAAATTGCATATATCGACCCCGGTGGCTCAGTGGTTGCGTGATCGCCTCTGATGTGCGATTAACGGGCTGTCTGCGGGTTCGACCTCGGCCGAGGACGAAGAGGATTTTTTTTCACGGGGAAAATCCTGAGATCACGCACTTCCTTCGGAGGGGAAGTAAAGCCGTTGGTCCCGTGTAGTCGTTTGCCGGCTGCACGTTAAAGAACCCTTGCGAGGCAAAATTTGCGGCCCCTATAACGCCGTCCTGAAATGACCATGGCAGTTAAAAAGGACGTTAATACCAAACAAACCAACCAACCAACACATTGCATATCTCATAACACCGTGAACATGAGTTTTTCTGCTGATGGCATAGTCTTGAATGTTTTTGGAGCAGGCGACCCTTCATGACAAAAATCCATTGACGTTCTCCTGTTATGTGATCGAAATAGTGTATCACGGTTTCATCTACGGTGGTAATATTGCTTACGTACTGAACTTTCACGTTGATAGCACTGAAGCAATTATTAAGTAGCGGAAGAACGGAGCTACTTATTGGTTTCACAATGTCCGTCCGTCCGTCCCCTTCATAATTTCTGCATTTTTTGAGGTAGAATGTTGAAATCCGAAATGTAGCTTATTATGGACAGGATTACTTTCACTATTTTCGAGTAGTTTTGTTTAGATTGGCCCATTGGGGTCGGAATTACGGGGGTGGAAGTTAGGGGGGACCAAGTGATCTATGTTGTACGGAGGTATTAGGTATATAAAGAAGTGAAATTCGTTATGGATATTCCTCTAGGCAAAATCTACATTCCTGTGAAGTTTAGGCCAAATTCTCCCTGTGGGGTCGGAGTTTTGAGGGTGGCAATCACTTGGTCTTTAGAACTATTATGAATGGCGTGTGATATATCATTCGATCGAAAATGATGAGAAAGGGAAGAAGATATGGTTCTTTTATATTTTAGAAATGGTATTTTCGAGAAAATAAATTTGGATAAAAAACATCGGGGGTTAAAAAGTGCAGATGATGGGGTAAAAATTGATGAACTCAGAGCTTCCGCTACTTGTCCTCGGGAGGTTTAATTTCTTGTTAAATTTAAAATCTAGTCACTTCTGTCTGATGTCAGAAGTAAGCATTCTAACCAATCACCATATTGCACTTGATTCGTTATATGCTACACATAAGGAAAGTTTTCCTGTGTTATGTAAGGATTTCCCGTTGATGAGCTTCATCAGTTGCCGTGCGTGATCCTCCAGTATTTAGTGCAAGTTTGAGAGTCGTTTTCTTCATTATGAGGGCGAAAAATCCAACCACGCATAATACCGATGTCGACAGATCCCATCCCCATAACAGTATTCATTCTCCGATATACTGTATTATAAACGTGAGCGAATGACTGGATACAGTTCAGAACACTCTTGCGGCAGACATATGAAATTTTCATCAGTGATTATAATAAGATTTCCTTTCAGGAATGTCACAAAAAGCAGAAAAAATATGAAGCATTTTTTTCATTGTTGGTGATGAAGACAGAAGGGATCTCAATGAAGGCATTGGAGATCAAGAGTTGTTTTTATAAACGCTAATGAACGTGATATATTGTTGAAATTCTTGAAGAACATACAAAACTAATATAAATATCTGTCCCTTATAAGTGTTTTATGCGATAAATTTAGTTATTTGTCTTAAGACAAAACAGCCACTTAAATAGTCTGAAAAAATAAGGTCTTATTCATCGTATAATATCATCTTACGAGTATTTTAGATGTTGCTTTATTAAGCAATGAACTGAACTGCATGGTATATTCAATGACCACGAGGTCTTCAGATTTTTCTATTTCTAAATTATGTTTTTTGGGGACAACATATGTTACGGGCTTGTGTCGATAGTTAGAAAATACAAACCCTAGGATAATATCTCACCAAATATTCAACTCACAACAACAAATTTAGTATTATCAGAAAGATACAGTATGTACCATAAGCTTATGGTCTCAGATGAGCCCAAACCTCTGTACCATCCTGTGTTTTCTTGTACATTGTGTACGAGGCCTGTCCGAAAAGTATCCGGATTGAGGCTACAAAAAAAGTAGAAATAGCTACACCTTTTTCCTATCCGGATCGTGTGACGACATTTCTGTTGATGACGTAATGAAATTTGCAGCTGTTAAAAGTGCCGTGTGCAATTGTTGTAACACGCTAAAGCAGAACGTTTTTCTTTTCTCGTCGCGTGGTGAAATGACTGAAAACATCGAGCAACGACATTGCATCAAATTTTGTTTTAAAATCGGTAAAACCGCAACGGAATGTTATGAATTGCTAAAACAAGCATTTGGCAATGATGTTATGAGCCGCACACAGGACGGAGATTTGAGGATGTGGACGTGATAACACAAAATGCGACGGCGGAGCACTTGGACATCCCAAGGAGGCATTCCGTACTTGTTTCGACCAATGGCAGCAACGCTGGGCTAAACGCGTTGCTGCAGACGGTGCTTATTTTGAAAGTGACTAAACATTTATATGAGTTCGAACCGTATTTTTTTTCGTAGCCTCAATCCGGATACTTTCCGGACTGGCTTCGTATGTTATAACAGATGATGATCAAGAATATTTTATGACTTTAGAACGCATTTACTCTGAAAAGGATAAATATCGTCAAGCGACATGTTCACTTTTATACTCGAAATTTAACGGTCTAAATGTCACATCTACTTCATATTTCAAGAAGTTTTTTAATCTATAGAATCCATTATTATGAAAATTATTATTATTATCATCTAATTATTATGAAAATTATCACTTCACCTTTGAGCACATCACGCATTAATCTATCTTTAAAGAGATTAAAAAATAAATCTTCTTTTAATCTGTTATTATCTTGTTGACTGAAATTTATATCTCTCTTTCGTGACTCTTCCTTGTGGAGTTCGGTTTTCCGCGCTTGGATCTCGGTCGTAAACTGTAGACGGACTTGCATGTTCGCAAGAGAATTCTCTTTTACGCTGGCAATCTGATGAAATACTTTTCGAGATACCAAAAGCTGTGTTCGTGAAATAAGACGCTTTGGATGCGTTCCAGATAAAATAAACCCTATCTTATTATTCCCTAGTTACTCAGATTTCTCTTCGACCTTTCTCCCTGGATAATCATTCCTGGTAAGGAAGAATAGATATGCCCCTTCGCTTTCCACATACTGTATCAAGAAGGGCTTTCAATAAGTTTTAAACTTTGCTCCACAGTTATTGAAACGAAATAATAAAGAAGTTTAAGGAGCATTCCTTCAGGAGATGTAAATTCTTGCCATTTGTAAGTTTACAGAGAAACTTCTCTGAAGGTAAACAAGATGTGCAGCAGCTGATAACCCCCTATAATAATTCCAGCAAAGATGACAAAAAAACGAACTTAATAAACAAGAGTGGAAATATTAAATAAAATTAAACATTATTTAAATATTTTCCTGGAAAATTAAAAATAAAGCTATAAAGTCGAATTATATTATTTAAAGGAACTAAAGAATCAGTTTATAATATAATGAAATGTAATCGATATCATGTACTCAATATATTACAACCAAATTGATTGCTTCATAGAAAGCTCTTGGATGCAGTGTAATTGTAATTAATTGCGACTGAAATTTTACTATTGCTCATTAGATAGTTGACCTTTCTTTTATTTAATGATAGAGTTATTGCGATCCATTCTATATATTACAATTTAATGTTTACTTTATAAATGAGGTTATAAAATGTATTAAACATATTACATAATTTACTGCAGGAATAAACAAAACTAGCATGGGCGTATCGGTAATTCATAATTTAATAATTCCGAAATTATTGCTGACCAACTATGAAATTATTCATCGTATTTACATTATCAGTTTACAGGTTCGTTACTTCAGTAATGTCAAATATCATTGCAAAGTAAACGTGTACAAATACAAGATTTTAAACGATTTAATTTAATGAATAAAATTAAACTAAGAATAAGTTCTTATGTCATTTATAAATTTTTGTAATGGTCGTGGAATTTATAAATTTTTTAAAACTTTGGCCTTCTTTTAGGTATTTTCCCGAATAGTTAGAAAATGTGAGCCTATTATGACTTTTTCTCAAACTTTGATGCTCTATCCGAAGTCAAAATCAAAAAATTCGAAAAAATTGGCGACGGAAAGACCAACTTCGGAAATATCGCAATTATGTTTTTAACTGCCTTGCGCTTTTAACATGGTTCTGACAATCCGGTACCGAATATCATATTGATGTACAGGGTGGTCATAAAGTATTTCGCTGATGAAGAAAACTTATAATTAATAGATCGTTGAGTGAAGAGTCCTTAGTGCTTTTTCTATCAATAAAATTGATAATGACCTTACAACACAATAATAAACGGAGAACTAGTTTCGCCATTTATTCCCGGCTTTATCAAATATAAGGGAACACACTAGAGGGTACATGCCCTTATATACAGAAAATGGTACAAAGTGATCTACATGATTAGATAAAGAAATGACAAATAGTATACAAAGTGACAAATGATGACCATCCGTGATAGCAGATCTTTACCCCCCCGGCTGCTGCGGCCATCATACAGCAGTCGTGAATCCAGGTCCATTCAGGGACCCAACTCGTCGGCCTCTGGCCATACAGGCCCTGGATGGACGTATTGGATCCAATTAATTAATAAATAAAAATAAAATAAAATAAAAATAAGTTTGGGATTGAAAGCAATAACGAATAGTATAAAATAAATGATTTCGAAACATTCGGAAAAGATACGAACGGCTATAGAAAGAACCAATAGGGAGTCGTGGTAACAGTATAAAGCTAAAACAAATTAAATAAATAAATAAAATGGGAACAAGAAAAGAAAGCTGTTTTCGATGTTTTCTCTATCCTTGATTCTGTATCCGACATACTGTAATATATCTAATTTTGTATACTCAGTTTTCATTATATATTGCCTTAATAGACAACCGGATGAGTCTTCTCTTAGGTCTTGTGTTTCAGCGTATGACACACTGCTTTCTTTTCTTGCTCCCTTTTTATTTATTTATTTTAGCTTTATACTGTTACCACGACTCCCTTTGGTTCTTTCTATAGCCGTTCGTATCTTTTTCTAATGTTTCGAAATTATTTATTTTATACTATTCGTTATTTCTTTGTTCCTTTGCTTTCAATCCCAAACTTTGTATACTACTTGTCATTTCTTTATCCAATCATGTGGATCACTTTGTACCCTCTTCTGTATACACGTATAAGGGCATGTAGCCTCTAGTGTGTTATCCTTGATAAAGCCGGGAATAAATGGCGAATCTAGTCGAAAACTCTGTTCTCCCTTTATTGTGTTGTAAGGTCTCTACCAACTTTATAATAATTAATAAACTATTTATGATATGGTCATATTTTTTTTTATAATGTTCTCCAACTCAAAAAGGTTTTTAATACATGTTACGTTGCGATTTCAAGCGCCCTAGGCGGCACTACAAGCAAGCAGTTTAAAATGGCACCAAATAAGGTGAAAGTGCAATGTGTTCTCTTGTTTCACGAGACAAAATCGCCAACTACAGTGCAACGGATGTTTAAAAAAAAGAGTACAGATGCGATCCTCCGGATGTTAAAAGTAGCAAAGCTTGTTATGACAAGTTTAAGGAGATAGGAAGCTTTGCTTACCATCCAAGAACTGGTAGGCTTAGTGTAATTGAAGAGGTTATGGAGAGAATTCGCCAAACTTTTTAACGAAATCCCCGCAAATCAATCGTCGTGCTCCATGGGAACTTGGCATACCTCGGAGCACTGTGTTGAAAGTTCTTCACAAAAGGCTTCGTTTGTGTGCTTATAAGGTGCAAATCGTTCAGGCCTTACAACCAAATGACCGCCCCCGCCCCCGAAGCTTTTGCTACGGAGATTCTGGACCGCATTATGACAACGATTAACTTATGTGGGTATGTCTTTCGGATGATTCCACGTTTTACGTCTCCGGGAAGGTAAATAAAAACAATGTTCGAATATGGAGATCAGAAAACCCACATTGTTGTCGAACATGAACGGGATAGCCCTAAGGTCAACGTTTGGTTTGGCCTGTTGCATGGCTGTCATTGGGCCCTTTTTCTTTGCCGAGTCCTCTGGCAATAAATTGAATATCGCCTAGATATTCTCCGCGCGAGGAAAGATACACATGTTGAGATTTATTAATGATGCTACAATAAACTTTTTTGAGTTGGAAGACATAACAAAAAAAGTATGACTATATCATAAATAGTTTATCAATTATAAGTTTTCTTTATCATGGAAGGATTTTATGACCACATTGTATAAAGATATAAGAACTTCATAAGTTCATATGCTTCATACGAACATTACAAGGGTCCATTCCTTTCCAGAAATGCCCCAACAGATCCTCGGTTATCAGATACATTTTAACAGAGACGCGTTCCTTCAAATCATTCTGTTGTTTGGTAATGTGGAATGTTCTTAAGGTAACCCCACAAAAAGAAGTCACGGGATATTGAATCAAATGATCGCTGAGGCAGAGCAGAATCGGCAAAAGCAAAATGCAAAGCCAATCCAGCGTTTTGGTAGGCTAGCATTCAGGTAGCTGCTTGCTACACATGCTTACACACAGAAAGGTTCTTCTATATCCTCATATAAATATGGTTTTTTCAACAATAAACTGTCGATTTATCACTTCAATAAAAATAAATCAGCTTTACTTTTGAATAACCCTGTACCACAACATGTCTAAGCCGAGCATTTTTAAGGCAATAATGCTGAATGAAGTTCACTGATTTAATTAATTTCTAAAATTTTATATTTATTTCATTCCTTATTTTTGGAGATGCAATTACTATTTGTGAATAATTTCGAAATCGTTGCTAAATTATATTTTACGTATATAGAGATTTTGCATAAAGATTACGCAGAAGAAATCAGATGATTAAAAGTTTTATTCAAATAAAGTTATATTTCCTGTTGTATGAAGCAGAAAATAAAAATAAGGAAAAAAATCTCATCGGTTTGTTAAGCAAGTTGGCGATCGCGAGCGATGTCTCTGTGATTGCTCCAATGCAACCCGTCGAGGAAGGAAATGCAACATCGTCGAGGTAAAGGAAGGGTTGGGCGAAGGTGGGGTGGGGGGTGCGTAGTGTATTGATCCAAAGGCCCTACTAACGCATTCACCATCGAGGGAATAAGTTGGACATTATGGGAGGGGAAAAAGGAATATTGACGGCACAAAGAGGAGAGCACTCCGTTTGAAAGATAAATTTGTACCTGCCCTCTCTTTCGCTTCTTTATGTTTTTAAAAAATATGTAAGAGAGGACAGAACACCGAAAAAAATTTAAAAGTAGAGAAAATTATAGGTTTATACAAGAAGGAAACTGGAGGGGGGAAATAACGGCCAGCTCTGTAAAATGCTGGAGATCACGTATACTTACCGATGCAATACAATCAAGAAAGAGCAAAGTTGGGTTGAAGAGAAAAATTTTAAAACAAAGTTTTTTGAAGGTCAATAATTTATGCATTATAAAAAGGAATAAAAATTAGTTATAAATATCTTAATTAATACATATTTGAAAAATCAATAAATAGAATAACTTCAGATAATACAAGTGAAAATTTTAACGATATATAAGTACAACCAATGAAAACATATGGAGAATAAATAAATGTAGTAAATGTGAATTCAAATATAATGAGCAAACAAAACGAGACCTTTTAACTAAAATTAAGAAACATCAGAGAAGTATAAGATTAAAACAACAATAATCGACAATCTTGCTGATGATTGGCAAAAAATAATATTTATTACAGTGAAGAGGAATCACAAAAAAGATTGCTTCAAGAGGCAACATCCATTTTATTGGAAAAAAATTTGGCCTAGCCAACAATAGATACAGGTAATAATTGACATGTAATAAGTTAGTAGAATTTAATTAACATATTTAATATTACACTAGTTGAGAATGCGTGGTACTGCATTGTCAGAAAGATCTTAAAAGCGCAAGTTAAAAACCTCATTACTGTATTTGCAAAGTCGGTCGTTCTGTTTCCAATTTTTTCGATTTTTTTTAAATTTTGATTTCAGATTCGGATAGATCACCATAAAATGAGTAAAAGTTATAATAGGCACACATGTCTTATTTATTCAGGAACATGGCCAAAATGATGGTTAAATGTAAACATTTTGGATCTGACACCCGGCTCGAAGGACCAAAATGTTAACTTTAACCGACATTCTGGCCATGTTCCGGAATAGATAGGGTATATGTTTCTATTATAACTTTTACTTATTTTTGATTGTATATCCGAATCTGAAGTCAAAATCAAGAAAATTCAAGACAGTCAAATAATACTTTCACATACACTTGTAGAAGGAATCTGTAAAAATTAACTAATTACGTAAAATTGGAATCAGACTATCACCTAGAATTGAAAGCATCTTATAAAAGTATGGAATAGGTTGAAGGAATACTACTGTATTTTCTACACAACAAATAAATTTTAAAATAAAAGTTCCAAAAAGCCTAAACTGAAACTTTAGGCCACCATGATGTATTCTTGAACATTCTCCCATTTCGTCGGCTGCCTGCGTCTTTCAGCTTAGGCCTTTTGAAACTTTTATTTTATAAATTTATAGAGCTTATTCATCAGAGTGACGTCGTTCCGCAGCAAGCAATCACAGCGTGAAACTGGTATACAACATGGTGGCAGCAGCTTCAGCTGCCAATCAACGGCGGAGCTGAAGCTGCTGCCGCCATATTGTAAGGCTCATGAATAAGCTCTATTGGTTGTGTGCAAAATATATTCCTTCATTGAACTAGAATACATAACGTCTCAACGTATATAATTATGCAAGTAGATTATCAAAAGAGGTGAAGAAAGAATTCAAAATGTGTTTAAGTACCATAAAATTGTAGTGTTAACATCAAGAGAATGTCTTCAAAAGGTCGTCAATTTATGAATCTGTTTATTTGCTAATTAATTACATGGAATTCACAATAAATATCTCAATAGAAAAAAATTATTTGAATCAAGATTATGCATTTGTTATTTTTACAGTATATAATACTTATTCTTATGAAATCTTTCATAGTTAGCAAATGCAAATAAATATATAAATTCTTAAGTTATTAACTTCCATAGAATTATTTACATAGCTACAACGACATTAAATTCCCAGAAAAAGAGATATTTACTTTCTTTCTGATTTATTCAATTTATTTTATCGTGCAATAAGACTGCAATTTGCTTCTTTAAATATGCTATGACTGTACACGACGAATATCCTATTTTTTTTTTGCGAAAGCCAAAGCTCACATTAAAGAGGGAAAATCTCTCTTAACTTGGTTTCACTTTGTTTGCATTTTAGTAGAGCTTTTTTTTTAATTCAGAGCATGAAAAACAGGAGAACAGATTGAACCCACTTAAATGCAGATGCCCTCTTAAAACATTCATGAAGGCTTCAAATTCGTTCAGTCTTGAAAAAAAAGACGGCAAGGATTTTTAAAAAGCAGGAGTCGACTCCTTAGATTTAGATTTTTCCGATATTCTTAGATTGCATTTAACTTTACTTATGCTTGCATTTTATGATGGTTAGAATACTTTACTATATTATGCAGGTATAGAAACAAGTTTCAATAAAATTACCTTAAACACTTGGAAACTTTTTCTTTATTTGTATCTCCTTAAAATCGAAAAATAGTTCTTAGAATAGTTAACTACTGAACACTGGTTTAAATATGCGCATTCATTTCACACTTTGAATGACAAAACTGAAATTGCTAGTTTACTATAGTTATGTGTTGCACATAATTATGTGAAATTAGAATAGTTACTTATATTACTTAGAATAGTTATGTGAAATATTGGCCTGAAGTTCCTGTAAAACTAAGATTTTTTTTTAATATTTCAAATTTCTTATGGGATCTGCATTTACAAAGCATAAAAAATGTTTAAAAAATTCAAGATAGAAGTCAAGAGAAGCCAAAGCGACACAAACTAGTGGGAAATTTAAACTTTTAAACGTTTTAAACTTGGTTTATAAATTTAGTTTTCCTTGATAAACATATACAATACATTGTTCCATGTATCAATATTGTCAATATAATTGGAAAAATATGGGTCTTTATAAATGTATTAAGTTTGGCGCGTTATGTTCTAATCACCCATAGTTGAAAAAGGTAAAGTTCCCGTTTGCATGAAAACTAGAGCCAATTGACAATTTCATTGTTTTATTTGAATTCAGCATGTAAAATTTCATCAAGAAATGGAACGTTTCATTTCCGAAACTGAACAAAGTTGAAAATTTGAAAAACAATGTTATTATTTACAAATTTTGGCATATGCCCTAATTAATTCTTAACCTTAATTTTGGTCTATTCAGATTCGGGAATCTTGCCCAGACTTCGGTCGTGTTAAGGTGGAAATCTCTGCAAAGACATAATGACATGGGAATGTTGATGAAAAGAAAACATTGATTTTTGACTGCTCTCTTCTTTAACTAAAAATTAGCGAAGTTTGAAGCCAATTTTTGTTTCATCTTGTTCATTCGTTTTCCTCCTCTCTATTGTGAGTGTGCATCTTGTAATCCTTTCAAAGTCAGAGCAAAATCTTCGGTTCTTTCTCTTTTGTCCCTATCTCGAGTGTGTGGTGTAAAGGGCAGTGGGAAGAAAAGAGGTCAGTCTCGTGAACAAAACATCCAATAGGGGTGGGTCGCTCAGGTCAGGGTGACAAAGCTCCTCCTTCAGTAAAACGTACGTGGACAGTATGAGAGATGACCACTGTCCTTTGCCGCACTGCAAGAACGATGGCTTGAAGTTGAGTTAAAAGTAATATTGCATGTAAAGCCAAAAAATTTCCAATAAATATTCGCTTAGTTCAGCTATAAAATTTGAATTTTATGCATTTTTTCTATTCATCTTTATTTGCAATATTGGCTTATCGTATATGCCATTTATGTTTGTAATATACCACCCATTTATAATATTTTTTCCAATTATGGGTCTCTCATTCTCTCTTGATATTTAGTGAATGTGAATATATATTGCGGTGTTGAATGTCAAAATGCGTTCCGAGGTGGCGACACATTTCAATAGAGCTTTATTTTTTTGTATCTTTTTTTTTTTTATTCCAGTCAATTTTCTGTCGCAATCGATTTTTTGGCTTCACCTCAGCCTCTGCAAGCGTTATTTAATAAATGTCTGTTTTCTCTACATTTTTAATTTAAAAAATAACAAAGACTAAATAAAGCTAATTTTTAATTCGTCTCATTCATAAATTCAAGTCATTCATTTAATATAGTCTAAGAATAGCTTTAATAATGGCTATCCTTTTTAAATTCCTAGCGTCTACACTATCTAAACTGTGTACATTGCCTATTACGCTTTCTTGCTTTTTCTTTATTTATTCAGCAATAAAAATTAATTTATTTCCCAGTTACGCTTAAAGCACTACAGACGGCTTTGTTTAAAGCTTTAAAGCTATGCAGTGAAAATAACGAATAAAAGCGACTCCATGTGCGGCTAAGCAGTGAACCATAAATCTCTTTTGCGATTTCACTAGAGCATCTATTCAGTTTATCTTTTTAAATTTAGAAAGTGGTATCATGGATTAGAAAAAAAACTTTTCTCTGATTCAGGATGTTATAGACTTCCAAAATAATTTCAAATTTTCCGTGTGTAAAATTCGACATAATATACTTCTAGGAAGAAATATTATTTTGTATCACCAATAACCCTAGAACGCCTTTTTCATTATTTTATAGTTTCTAGATTTAATTTACACTAGTCAGCACACATTTTGCACATAAGCCCGCAGATGTTGTTCTTAAGAGTAATTTTTATGTAGAATTCGAATTGCTTTTAGAATTTTTCTATCATGTCCGTTTCTAATTTATGGACATAGTGGCTACAGTGTTAAAGTATCCATATTTTTGGGCTGCAAGGAAATTCATCAGAACCCAAACTCTAAATAATTTTTAAATGTTTCATTGAAAGATGAGATGCTTAAGCACCTTTAAATGTGCTTTTTTAAGCACAACATAAAATTGTAAAATGCTGACTAGTGTTATCAGTGAATAAATATGCTGTAAATATAAAGTTAAGAGGCATAATGCATTGCCATACGAAATTAAATTTGCATATGAGGCTGCTCTAGACTAGTCTAGAAGAGATTGAACTCAAAATTTAAACTTGTGACATATAATCAAATGAGTCATTAATTTGGAAAAATCTTTAAAAAACCATGACACATACTGTGGGTCATTCTATGTAAATGTAAGGATCAAAGGGATAGCAAATGAAGTACATTTATAGAGAGTGATCTCTTCAGCTGAACCAAATGCATTGATACTAGAGAAGAATGACCGATCGTAATAATCTGAATGACTTTAAACGAGGAATGATTGTGAGTGCTCAAAGAGCTGAATTAAATATTTCCCAAATTCAATAATACACAATTATTATACAGATTTTCTAAATGCCACGCTTCTGCGTAATAACAGTGTGTAAAATGTAATTCGCTTTTACAACGAATAGTCTAAAACAGGAAGACCTTCCAGATGGTGAAAAAGCTGGCGACAAGGGGCCAAAGAAGACTTGCCAGATCGTAACAACCAACCGAAGGATAATATTGAACAATAACAGCAGCTCTTAACGATTGTGCAGAGAGGAACATCTCCGATTAAATAGCATGGCGACGCGTGGCTCCACCACGTTATGGTAGAGGACGCCCAGCTGGAGTACTACTGCTGTCCTCGAAAAATAAGAAAGCACATCTTACCGTCATTGGAACCTTGATTATTGGAAACATATTGTATGTTCAGATGAATGGAGATTTCTTTTGCCATGCAGATGGTCAGGATTTGGAGAAAGCTGGATGTGACAGCAATGACAAACGTTTTGCAGAAAAAATACTTGAATATCCTGGTAGAAATCTTATCCAAATGTAATCTTATCCACAAATAATATGCAATTTAAAATCAGGCTAATTTAAAATCAAAAATATAATCATGCTTGGTAATCATGCAATACAAAATAGATATTAAGTGATCATGGCAAAAATTAAATCCAGACATTGTAAATGTATAAGATAATGAGGTCGGCAGTTGAAAACAAAATAAGCCAAAAAATAAAACACTGAAGCTTTTGCAAAAAATTATTTATTCATTTAAACAAAACTTTTCCAAAATTTAAACGAACTGACAAAAGATACATTGACCAGCCGAACTTTTGAGTAAACACTTCAAAAAGAATGAAAGTTCATAGGGAACAATTGAAAAGCCTCAGAAGAACCGAGCAAATACACAAGATAAAAATGAACCAGATTCGTAATGGCAAATAATTTTTGAGACTTCTTTCAAGCTGACAGAAAGCTAGTAGAAGAGCGGAGGAATGATTATATAAAAATTTCATTGGCGTAATTTATCGACACTACATATGATTTTTAAGCAGACTCTGATGGTTTTATATTTAGCAGTATATATCTTGTTGTAAAATAGCGTGATTTAATTACGGATGGGTTTATTAACTCAAGTATTTAAATTTAGTTTATTGTTTCAATAGAATATGTTCCCCAATAATTAAATTTCAAATTAAAAAAACAAAAATTTATCAAAAGTGTTCATTGGTTGCACCTAAGGATGAATTAATGTGTCACCCGGAAATATATAAGGTGTTTTAACAATGGACGACCCTTTTGAGACGATTAGAAACGTATGCTTTATTGATTTTTTTAAATTAAAATTGAACACATCATTTTCAGTTTTGAATTTCAAAAGGGCACAAATATATACAGTGGAATCTCGATTATCTGCCACTCGCTTATTTGCCAGGTCTATTATCCACCTAGCTGGATTTTTGATGATACATTTTGATGATGAAAGTTTTGAAGTGATGCAATAGAGGCAGAGTCTATGCAAGTAATATTATTGTGCAGAATTGGCATTTTTCAAGACAGAAACTGAACCAATTAAACAAATGAAAATTACGGACTATTTTAACCTAATAATAAATTACATATGCACTTACCGTACTTACTTAATAATAAATATATGTGTATCCTTTCATACAGGGTGTCCGAAAAGTTACTGTGCATAGGAAATGGTGGAGTGAAATTGCAATGTCATTCAAATTTCTTATAAAAATATGCAGCGCCATATGGAGACATGTCTTCAAGTCGCAGGATGACATTTCCAGCATCCTCTGTAGTTAAACATCCACTGCCGTCAGTATAAGTTCAAATTTGAATGACGTTGCAGTTTCACTCCACCATTTTCACTGAACAGTTAGTTACTTTTCGGACACCATGTATATGCATTATATTATAACACTAGAAAAAAATTAATTTTTTCATATTTACCAGCCTCCCACCGACCCGGTATTTAAAACTAATAATTTACAGAACCAATTATTAATTTTTTTTCATGGTCATTCGTTCCAACATATTCTGTTTCAGATGTCGTCGTCACCTAATTAAGTTGGGAATATTTTGGGTTTGTTTTCAAACCTCCTCCACTGAATATTATGATAAATATTTTGTTTATCAATAGGAGACACAAGAACAAAC